>PVIW01000616.1:360484-439120 GCA_004026585.1 Noctilio leporinus
CCCCCCCCCCCCCCGCCTTTTTCCTGCTCTTCACGGCAAGGTTCGTGAAAGAAATGTCTGTACCTCCGCCTCTAGGTCCTCACCTGCCATCACTCTCTGTCCCCGACCTGTGCCACTCACCCAAACCCAACCTGGTCAAGGTCACCCGTGACCTCCCATTGTCAGTTCCAATGGCCAGTTGACTCCTAAATGCGTCTGTCCTCCCCGAGTCTGTCCCTGCGCTTCCTTCCTCCGCGAATATCCAACAGCCAGTCCTCCATCTGCTTGGATGCCTCATAAGCATCTCAGAGTCGCCCTGTCCCAACAGAGCTCGCCTTGGGGTGACAGCCTCTCCTCACAGCCACTCCTGCGCCAGCACCACCCACGCGTGAGAGGGAAACCCGCCCACCAGCTGACCAGGCCAGAGCAACGACTCCTTCTAGACTCGCCCCTTCTTTCTGGCTCCCCTCACCCACCCCATCAGCTCCACTTTCAAACATACCCAGGATGCGACCAATTTCCACCCCTACCCCTAGCACCTAGTCCACACCCCTTTCTTCCCCTTGACCAGCGACGCCTCCTAAGGGGGTTCCCTCTGTCTACGCTGCCCCCGACATCCATTGGACTTTCACCTTAAACTGGACCGTGTCACTTCCGGGCTCAAAAGCACGGGACTTGGGTCTTCTTGTCAATAAAAGGCTCTATGTTCCCACGCCATGTCCTGTCCCTCCAACGTGCTGGGGGAGAGCGGAGAGCACAGGAAATGGTGGAGGACCCAGCGATTTCCAAGCTTGGAGCGCGGGTGACAGGGCCACACCTGCAGGGAACCACGTGGGTGCTGGGTGGTTATGAAAGGTCCTCGAGGGCGAGGTAAGAGAGAAGCTGAGCCAGTGCGCTGGGGACTCGCCCTCCTCTTGGGCGGCGAGGGGCGATGTGTGGACTCACCGTCTTACGCATTCGCCGTGCACAGAGGTTTGGAATAAGGGACACGGCTGAGGCCACGGGCTGCATCACAGGTCAGAAACCAACGCCTCAGGGAAAACCGACAGAACACCCAAGGAAAGTCATCTGTCAGCGTCCTCCGCTGAGTCAGAAAATATGGTTTCCAGTTTTGGAGTTCTGTGCTGGAAGTGCTTTTTGGGGCTTCATCATCAGCTTTCGTTTTTGCACCAAAAGGAGCAGCAAACACAGTCTGGAGGAAATTTGCAGCAAAGCGAGAGAAAACAAACCTCCCTGCCGAGGGTCCTTGCTCCTTCCGAGGGGAGACGCGCAGCCGTGAAGGGCTCCCGCACCGCCGCTCCGACGCGTCCTGAGCGCCACGCGTGGGCTGCCAGCCAGTCGCCGTGTCTTCAAGAGTCGTCACCAAGGGAAAGAGAGGGAGGCTCACGCAGGCATGACTAGTTTACAGTGAACAACTTGCTTCTCTGCAAAACTGGTAACCAGAACAGGAAAATACAATCTAGCCAGGTCCTCTGCCACATGGGTAGGGCCCAGCAGCAGAGAGGCCTCTCCACCCTCCCCTGGTCACATGCCACCTCTTACCAGTGCAACTCCTCTCTCACCTGGTCCCCGGCCAGCACCGCCCGAGGCCCTGCCGTGCCCCCGCTGCTTTAGAAGTGGCACCCCCCTCTCCCCTAGTGAGACAACAGTTCCACAGTCAGAAAGTTCACCCCAGACTGGGCCCAAAAGCTGTTGGGCAGCCCCGGTGTCTCCTAGCAAAATGGGGTAAGGGACTAAGGGACAACGGAATGGACAGACGTGACAGGGTTGGGAGGAAGGGAAGGTCCCACTCAGGTCCCGCAAGGCACAAGGGCGACTTGAAGGTCATGACATTTGGATGGGGCCACAAAGGACTGTGACTGCCAGAGATAAGGGGTGGGGCCTCCAGGAGTGGGGCCGGCATGTCCCAGGCCAGCGGTGGAGAAACAGGTTTAGGGACCTGTGCGTGGCGGGCCTGGCCGCACGAGTGCGGGGAGCAGGGCGAGAGGAGAGGAGCAGAGTCAGAGCCCTGGATGGCATGCTGTGGGACTTGAACTTGATTCAGAGTCGAAGGGCCTTATCTGCTTACGAACCACTATGCGAGCGGCACAGAGCCACCCTTGCCAGGGGGTGGGGGACTCCAGAAAACCCCACCTTTGGCATCGGGGTGATCTCCACTCTTCTGGGCCCACCCTGACCCCAGCTGGGTCTTTGGCAAGATCCAGGCTGAGCAGAAATTGGCCTCTCCCCTCCAAGGACTGTGAACACGTCATATGTCACCTGTCCCCCAGACCCCTTGGCTTTTATATGTCCAAGTGTCAGGCTCACATGAAAGCTACCGCCTTCGCTCTCCCAGGAACTGCACCGCTGCACAGAAGTGTGGGCATAGCTGTGAGCAGCCACTGCCCCTCCTCACGTCCCAGGACCCCAGACAGTGGCACTGGCCTGGGACGGGAACAGCGCCCACCACAAGTGGTTTATTTTCCCCAACAGCCACTTGTTAGGGCGACTTGACTAACCTACAACACTGGATCGCAATCACCAGGTCAAGTAACAGTAAATATTTGGAGATGGCATTGCCCTTACCGTGAGTATTGTAATTGCTCGACCTACCATTGTCACTTAAAGGAAACCCAGCAGCAAAGAGCAGCTCTAGAGCCTGCCACAGTAGGCGCGGGCGGTCACCCGTGAGGCTTGCGGTGGGTGCCACCAGGCAGTTCCTCCGGGCCCTGCTCACGGCATCTGTCACCCTGCCCTGGATCCTGTTGCCTCTGCACTCATTGGCAGTCCGGCTTCCTCTTGCCTCACTCAGGCTTCTGCGTCGCATGGATGGAGCCCTCATCAGCTTCTTTGCCTTAGCAGAAACCCAGCCCGGCTTCCATGGTCCTGCCGCCTTGGAAACCCTCTTCCTAGAGGCCCAGGGGAGGATCCAACAGCCCAGGGGCAGAATTTACCAGGAGCCCACCTGTCCCCGCTCCTGCAGACCAAAACAGCCTCCAACGCAGCTGCAGAGCCTCCTCCATTCCCCGCCAGCTCAGCCAGGCGCCTGCTTGCCCGGACTTCCCCAAGGCCGCTCTTGCCCCTGAAATGGCTTGGCAGGGTCCTTCTCCCCGGCAGAAGGAGTGTGAAATGTCCACGTGGGTTGCATGAGGAGGAGCCTGCGAGTTATTTCTTGCAGCAGCATCCCCAGCTGGCTCCAACCTCACGTCAAGCTGTGGACACTAGCTGCCCTGCGGAACGCGGCTTTCTCGTTCTGCCCCCTCTGACGTGGCTGCAGCCTGCGGTGTCCCCTGCGTCCCCATCTGTTCAGCACAGATTCCTGAGAAATTCCCGAGGCACCGTGGTGGATGCAGCGAAGATGGGGGCGGCAGGGATTGATGAGAAATGAGTAAATCCCAACCCCTGCCATGGAAAGGCCCATTGTCAAAACTGCAACTAACAGGAAGAACGCGTAAGTCATTGCCATGCCGTGCGAAGAGGTCTTCTTGATCAGATTTCCACTGGCGTTCAGAAGAGGAGGGGCTCATCCGGCCTGCAGTCAAGGCGGCTGTCAGAGCTCCATCTAGAAGGAACCGCTCGGCAAACAGATGAAGAGAGGGTCACTCACCACGCCGGCCCGTCTCCGGGAGACCAGCATTTCTCTGGGTCACAAGGAAAGCCATTGAAGGCTGCCCCATAGCCTTAAAACTGATTTATAAAACCTACCTCCTATTATTGCATTTTTAGGTTGCTTCTGATGCTTTCCTATTCTAAACCTATGACAATCTTGCAGAATTAAAAAGAGCATTTCCCTCAGGAAAATTCTATAACATGGTTAGAATACTTAACAGGTAACATTTTTTTAAACGTAATCGACTGCTTTTTAAAAGGTGAAGATTCCATTTTTACTTTAATTTCTGTTACATATATCAATAGATTTATTTATTGGCACTTTATGATTTCCTTGAGAATTTTTCTTGCCTTTTGATCATTTGTCAAAAGTGTTTATATTTTTATCCTTGATGTCAAACCACTTTTATTTTATTTTTATATATTTTATTTATTTTTAAAGATTTTATTTGTTATTTCCAGGGAGAGAGGAAGGGAGAGAGGCAGAGAGAGAGAGAAACATCAATGCATGGTTGCCCTTCACCTGCCTCCAGCTATGAACATGTTTGGAGACCTGGCTTGCACCCTGGTTATGTGCCCTGGCTGGGGGATCGAACTAGCGACCCCGAGGTTCGCAGGTCGGTGCCCTATCCACTATGCCACTAGCCAGGGCGATTTCAAACAACTTTTAAACTCTTATGATGATATTGACCCTTTATCACATACATCATGTAATACGTATATCTGACATTCTTTTAATTTGTTGTTTACCTTTTACTTTGAATACGACGTGGTTAGGACAGTGAAGTTGTCTTTTACGCAGTAAAACTACCGATATTTTGCTCTGTGACTTTTGCTTTGAACAGGAGTATCTTGTTGCTAAATTATGCTTTTGAACGGCTGTGTGTTTAATAGCTGCTGCTCTGTTATCCTTTAGTTTATGTCCAATCAGCATGTACCGTAATTAAATACTGACGACATCGACTCTTCACAGGCTGTCCTGGTGCCTGTGACTCTGTCACCCTGCTGCAGCTCAGGCAAGACGCACAGATTCAGAAACTTAAGACTAAGTGAGAAAAACAAGGGGCAGGATGATAAGAACACAGTTATGCCACTTGTATGTAAAGGGTTTGAAAACACAAACATTATTTCTGCCCGTATATATTTAAATTATTTTTCAGTGGCACTGAGAAGTGCGTGCCCAGCTCATGAGAGTCACTGGTGCTGGGGAAAGTGAGAAGGATATGAAATTACAGCTAGGAAAGGGCAAATCTGATAGATACACAGACAGGCGCTCTATCACTAATATTTCAATTTTTAAATTAAAAATGGGAAGCAAATACGTCAAGATATTAACAGTCATTCATTCCAGGTGGTGTAAAAATGAGGGCAATTTCTAAATATCTCGTTTTCAAAATAATAGGAAGATTTTGAAATATGTAAAAGAATAAGTACTTTCACAATATTCTTACACTGGTCAGTAGTGGGGGGAGGGGTCCTTGAAGACAGAATAAAGCTCACACCCCAGGAAAAAATATACAGATCAATACCCTGACAGCGGCTTGATTCAAAGGTATAACATGTAACTGGAGTTCTGGGAAAACTAGACTGAGCCACACACGGTGAGAACCGTAAGTGGGGTCTGCTGTCGCTTTCCGCCTGCCAACATGTGTTGGGGAGAAATCAGGGCAACCACTCAAATGCTTCTCTTTGGGTCCCCACTTCCTCTCTGAGTTAGTGTCTAGTAATGTGAGCAAGGAAAACTAAGTCCTTTTCTCTATGGTGTAAAAGCGAATCTACTCAAAGCAGGGAGGCCAAGATTGGAAAAATCTTCCCACGCTGCAGAACAGCAAAGCTCCTGGTACCTGCAACGCCCACCAGGCGGTTCTCGCACTGGCGTTCATCAGAAGCACCTGGGAGATATTAAAAATGCACATTTCTGGCACCCCCCTCAGCAATTATGGCTCAACAGGAATGAGGTGAAGCTTAGCATCTGTGACTTGAGCAAACTTCCCCAAATGATTCAGGTTTATGTGGTCTGTGGAACACAGTTTGAAAAAGAATGAAAAAGATGACCAAATAGGGGATCTGAACCAATCACTCAACAACTTTGGTTGGGATGAGTTGGTTGGTTCTTTGGTTAGTGTTGTTTGGTTGGTTGGTTGTTTAGTGGTTGGTTGGTTGGTTGGTTGGCTGGTGGTTGGTTGGTTAATGGCTGGTGGTTGGTTGGTTAGTGGTAGGTGGTTGGTTGGTTGATTGGCTGGTGGTTGGTTGGTTAGTGGTTGGTGGTTGGTTGGTTGGTTGTTGGTGGTTGGTTGGTTGATTGGCTGGTGGTTGATTGGTTAATGGTTATGATTGGTTGGTATGTTATGTTATTTAATTAACTAACCTGTTTATTTTCTCAAAACTGTGGTCAGAATTTTTACTCATTCTCCCCCGTTTGGTTCTTGTTCTCCACACCAGACGTGTTGGATTTTCAGTGGACACTCCACTTCACTCTTACCTTTCCCATGGGAATAAGGTCTCAAATGGTAAACACAGGAGGGACACTCTGAAGTCAGGCCTTTTCCTCAAATTCACCTGTTTCAGACACCTGAAATTATCTTAGAACCAAATTGGTCCTGAATTATCTTAGAACCAAAGACTAAGCCTAGTGCTTGCTTCAGCCTTTGTCTATCTAATGAAATTCCTTATATCTTGCTAGAAAGAGGATGAATATAATTGCAATATAAAGAATACTTTTTAGGCAAAGTCTTTCCGATGGTTCATTTTAGGTGCCAACTTGACTGGACCATATGTACCCAAACATTTTGTCAAACATTCTGAATGTTTCTGATACCATTTCTGCATGTGATTAACATTTGAGTCAGTAGACTGTGTAAAGCAACTTCCCTCCCCGATGTGGCTGGACCCTATCCAATCAGTTAAAAGTCTGAACAAAAAGGCCAACCCTTCCGTGAATAAAGGGGGATTCCCCCAGCCTCACTGCTTTTGGGTGAAGACAACAGATTTTTTCCCCTGCCTTGGATTTGAACTGGAATATTGATGCTTCCTAGGCTTCCAGACTGAAGTCCTTGGGCAGAAACACACCACCAGCCCTCCGGAGTCTCCAGCTAGTCGATGGTCGATCTCTGATTGATGCAAGGAGAACAAAAAATTAATACACTCGCTTTACAGAAAAGAGATCTGTGGTCTAGAGAAGAAACATGAACTGGACCAAGTGTACATGGGTAGTGGCAGGATCAGAGTTTAAGACCAGCTCTGCCCAGACAGACCAGGGACTTCCCCCTTAGTCTCACTGCCACCAGATATGCCAGTCACTCCCTCCTCTGCCCCTTTTCCTTGTCATGATGAATGACTGATGTCACACAGTCTCTAAAAATGATCGGCTGGGACACAGAACACAGAAGAAACACAGTTGACCAGGCAGAGAATCATTCAACTCGGAGAAAAAAAATAATTGCCACATGTATTGAGCTTCATGAACATGTTACCTGAAACTACCCCGGTCTCAATTTCTTCATCTGTAAAATGGGCTCACGGTACCCTCCCAGCCTCGTGGTTGCCACAGTGAGATGAGGAAATGGGTATTGGAAGCTAACGTGGTCTTGTACCCCCTGCTATGAATGTCTGATTGTCTGGCCCATGGTGGAGTATTTGGGAAAAGCTCATTGATTCCTAGCGTTTATGTCAGCGAGGGCTATTGTGTACTTGACGTATCTAACCCTGCAGTCATCCTGGGAGGAGGTACACGCAGG
Organism: Noctilio leporinus; assembly: GCA_004026585.1. Lineage (NCBI taxonomy): Eukaryota > Metazoa > Chordata > Mammalia > Chiroptera > Noctilionidae > Noctilio > Noctilio leporinus. The sequence continues at coordinate 367,789 of PVIW01000616.1, forward strand.
GTCCCCTGTTATAGGTGGAGGATCTCTGAGAGCCTCACCGGTGATGTCATGTAGACCCCAGTCCTGCTTGAAGGGGTGCAGCCTGCGGGGACAGCCCTCGGGCCCCCACTCACACCCCGAACTACCTGGCTCCACTGAGCCCACCGTTTTCTGTCCAGGCTCCTTCGCGGGGAGGAGGAACAGGACACCAGCTCTGCCCACCTGATTCCTGCTCACAGAGGCCAGTTTCGTGCATGGCCAAAGCCGGGCCGGGCCAGGGTGGTGACCGGGGCTCCAGATGGGCATCTCAGCCTCTCCCACCTGATTCTCGCTCCTCATCCCAGCCAGGTCTGCTCCCGGCCCCTCCTCCGCTGTCCCAGCCACTGAGCCCTGCCCAGCGGAAGAGAGGCTGCCCTGAGGCTCCCCGCCACCCAGAATGTAGAATGAAGTCACCAGCTTGGGGAAGAAAAGGCCTCTCTGTCTCGGGGTGATGGGGGTCGATTCCGGGATCTGCATTATGCAGCTCCAATCCTCACAGATAAAGTGGTGACTGTTGGGGATGTCTTGTGGCCGGGCAGCTCTGAGAGGGGACATTTCATCTCTGCTCTGTGGGTTCCCTTGTGCCCTCTGAATGGCTCCGAGGCTCCGGGGCCACATGATGGCCATTGTTTTTCTGCCGGGATGGTATGTGCCAGCCGGAAGGAAGGAAGAGCCTGGCTTGCCCTTGCCCCCCAGCCGGGCGGACCACGGGCAGAGGGGCTCCTGTCTGGCCCACGTGGCCCCCACTTTAAGCCCAGAAAATGCGCTGTCTCCAGCAGTGGAGACCAGAAATGTCCCCCTGCCCCGGGTCCTGAGGATGAGGCCGCAGGAGTGGTGATCATGAAGCTGAGGGCCAGCGAGGACACTGGTCGGGAGCCATGCCATGTCCAGCAGGCAAAGCAAGCGTCAGGGCCGGTCAGCCATCGGGCTAGTGCAGAGCAGATCCCAGTGGACACACGGGAGCCCACCAGCCGGAAGCACCCAGGCCACAGAACGTGAAGTCCGCCTTGCGTGGCTTTGCCACTGGACAGAGGGCCCACTCTGTCGGAAGCTCAGCATGAGCCTGTTCATTCAGAATCCTGGTTCCCACCTAAAGCCCACCTCCTGCCCACCTCCTGCCTGTCCGTAATGGTGTAGCCAAGGCTTGAGGGGGACCCCAAAATCTAGAACCATCTTCTAGAGGGCAGGCCCCTTGTAGTCCAGACTTCCCCCGCCACTAGGTGATTGTTCTAGGGGCCTGGCTGTCAGGGCACCAGCTGGCGTTGTGAGCAGCTGTGTTTGGCTTCAGTGAGTTTCTTTTGAAGACTCAACGCATTTGACCACTTCACGATGGGTGAGTCACAAGTGCACCTGCCCACACCACGCTGAATATTCAGCCACTTTTGATCAAAAACGGCATGACCCCTGCGCCCCACCCTGCCTATTCACCCAATCTCTCCCTGAGAGACTTTTCTTGTTTCCCCAGATGGAAAAAGTCCTCAAAGGGGAACATTTTGCCAATGTGGATGGAAAGGTGAAACAAAAAACTGCAGAAGCACTAAAAAAGGCATCAAAGTCGAGTTCAAAAACTGTTGTGAGCAGTGGAAAAAATGTCTCCATAGGTGTACGGCATCCAATGGCAAGTACTTTGAAGGTGACTGAAGTTTAAACGTGTAAGAATAAGCACACAATTGTTCATAAGTAAATTCCATGTTTCATGTGTGGGTGTCTGTATACGTGTCTGTGTGTGTGCTCAGAAGCAGAAATGGACCTTGAGTTCGTGCCCTGAACCCTGCTACCCTGGTCCCCCAGTGGATGTAGCCATCTGTGCTCCTACAAGGGACACGCGAGGCCCGCATCCACCACCCTGCCCGTGTCCCCCTTATCCAGCCTGGAGGATTGCCCGTGAGAGAGGTGACCCTGTGGTTTTAACCAGCGTTTCTCTTTTTACCAACGAGCCAGAGGGTCTCTTCATAGAATCATTATTTGTTGGTGTTTCTCTCTTGCATACTTCTCTTGGTGATTTGCAGCATTTCCTGAGGTCCCCTAAATATTATTCTATTTCCAGATTTGGACATGACAAATGTCTCCTCCCCCTTGTACATGATATTATGGTACTTTACAAGGTCCTCTTTCTTCATTTAATTTTATTGTTGTTGTATTACATCCATCCCCTTTTTACTCCCCTCTGTCCCCTTCTACAAGATACTCTTTACAACTTAACTGACATAGGAATGTCATGCTTTCCAGTACATGCATGGAGTTGTGTGACTGTCCCCAGAGTCCATTTTAATAACATTTCCATCACCCCAAGAAGAAGTTACATACCCATTAGCAGTCACCCCCCATTCCTCACCCTCAGGCCCCCCAGCCCCAAACACACTACCCCTCAGCAACCATGAGCCTATTCCTTGTCCAAATAGATTTGCCCATTGTGAGCATTTCACAGAAATGTTCAATATCTTTTCATGTGCTTATTGGCCATCTGAATATCTTTTTTTGGAAAAATGTCTGCTCAGATTTACTGTCTTTTCAAGTTGGGTTATTTATCTTTTCATCATTGAGCTGTACAGTTCAGGGTACTTTTTAACCAACAGAAGATGAATCCTTAATTAGATGTAGTCACAGCGGGTTTGTTTTGCTTTGTTTTTGCCTCATAGTTTGTGACATAGGTCTTCTGTTTACAGAGTCCGTCCCTCCCCCGGTTTCTATCTCACACGCACACAATTAACGTGATGGTTTACCTTTCTCACCGAGGGCTGGCTCCCTTCCATCTTTGTGTGCGACGCTGGGTGGGAACCTGGTTTCATTGTTCTCCGTACAGTCGGCCAGTGTTCCCAGCACCATTTACAGAACAACCTGTCTCTCCCGTTGACTGATGGCACCACCTTTATCATATATTAGGTTTCTGTTTACACCTGTGTCTGTCTCTGAGCTCTTTATTTTGTTTCTTGGGTTTGTTCTGTTCCATGTGACCTGTCGTCTGTTCTCCCACCAATTCCATGCGGTTGTCCCCAGCCGGGCGTCTTTGGAAGGCCCTGGGCTCTGTCCCTGCAGAAGCCTCTCTGGGTCTTGGAAAGTGGCTCCTGGTCTCCATCGGGTGCCCTGTAATGGTTTGCTTTGGAGCTCCTGTAGGGCTTGATTACGGGGGAGCCCTCCAATTTTCCAGGCACCCCGTAGTACAGCCACGGAGAAACTGCTGTGAGGTGATGGCTAATGCCCCCCTGCTAAGAGCCCTTTGACTGGGCTTATTACTTTAATAAGCTAAATCTGCTTTCCCATAGACAGGTTCCTAAGTCATTCTTTAGGGACTTCTACAAAGCTTGACTTTAATGACTTGTGCCCTGAGATGGCACCTTCAGCTTCATCATCAGAAATGTCCGTGCTATTCCCCACAGACCTGACATGATGCCCTGCCTGGGGTCCCGGGTGTCCCCAGGGCCTGGGAGATCCCTGCACAGGCTCTTCATGGCCCTCAAGCTTCTAAAAATATTACATGTTACTATTTTTCAACACCATATGATTTTTTTTTTAAAAATTGACTTCTTGCATTGGACCCTTAGTGCCTTCTGAGGAAGCGGTCAAGGCCCCACATTGTTGGCTCCATTTTGAAGGTGGAGAAACTGAGGCCCAGTGGTGACACGTGATTGCCCCGTGACCCACAGCCCGTGAGTGATGGGCAGACGGGGCCAAGGCCTCAGCTTTGCTCGCCCAGAGCCCAAGGCGTCGGTCTCCTAGGGCTGCCCCAGCAAAATGCCGCAGGCTGGCGGCTCCAACAACGGGAGTGTATTTCTCACAGTCCGGAGGCTGGAACCTCCAGCTTGGGGTCCAGCTGGCAGGTGGCCCCTTGTCCTCATACCACCTTTCCTCCCACGGTCTGAGGAGAGGGAGGAAGGAGGAGAAAGAGAACATGCCGCTGGTGTCCCTTCTTACAGGGGCGCATCCTATCAGACCCAGGGTCCCACCTATGACCTCACTTCACCTAAATCACCCCCTGTGCTTCCATCTCTTAACACAGTCACACTCCAGGGGATGGGGCTTCACATCTGAATGGGGATGGGGGGACAATTTCACTGAAACAAATGACCACAAACTTGGTGGCGTAAAACAACATAAACCTCACCACTCTGGAGCACCAATGTCCAACATCAAGACGGCAACTGGACTGCTGCGGTCCTCCTGGAGACACAGGGTTGACTCCGTTTCCCGGCTCTTCCTGGCTTCTCGGGCAGCCTTTGTGCCTTGGCACATGGCTCCTTCCCCCAGTCACTCCAGCCTTTGCTTCTGTCACCACATCTCCTACTCCCGACTCTGACCTCCTGCCTCCCTTGTACAGGGACCACGTCACTACACGGAACCTGCTGGCATGACCCAGAGCCATAGGCCCATCCCAAGGTCCTTAACCAACTCGTACTGCGAAGACCCTTTGCCAGGGAAGGTACCATAGTCACAGGTTCCAGGGGTGAAGGTGAGGACCTCTTCAGGGGCCTTTATTTAGCTTCCTGAGTTCACTTTACTCATTCGGGCCTCATGTTCCTCCTATGATATGAGGAAGTAGGAGGAGAAACGGTCTGGGACCCTCGCGGATGCTGGCCTGCTGTGACGGGCAGGTAGCCATGCTCAGAGGGCAGTTTCCGGTTCATTGCACAGGGACATGTCACCTGCCAACCCTGCTTTGGCTGGCATGGAGCACAAATGGCTGTTAGGTCACTGCGGTATTTTTACACAGTTTTGGTACTTTCTTAGAACACCTCTGCGTCAACACTTTCGTTTGTCAACATTATTTTCCAGTTTCAGGAAAACGTCAGAATGAATACGTTTGCTCAAATGTTAGGCAACACTCCAGGTTGCGGAGTTCGTTCCTTTCCTCTGCGCCATCCGTCGGAGAGTGTGCACATTGATGAGCCAGCCCTTCGTGCTGGCATGTGTACCGAGCACTGGGCCAGATGCATAGGTGCCCACAAGTCAACACGGGAGGTCAGGGGCCAGGCAGGACACCGTTCAAGGAAGCGTGTCTGGTGCCAGGATTCCTTGCTGGTCCGGAGCTGTGCGCAGGGCTGGGGGACCCATGAGCAATGATGGGGAGCCAGCAACTTGCCACAGTCATCAGTCTTACCATCCCCAGGGTCAAGGGAACAAGGGAAGATCGATGAGACCTGGAGCCCAGACAGGGGAGCTGTGGTTGCAAAGGGTTAGAGCTACTGTCAGAGACAGGACACCAAGCAGGCAGTGGTGGGAGGAAGGACCCCACCTCTGTCTCCTGCCCCACGTGGTAGGCTGGTGCCTCCCCCCGGCTGGCCCAGGCCGCGGCTGCGGGAGGGGAGCTCCAATAATGCAACTGTGGGGGTCGGTCTGGGGGCACAGCGGGGTCCAGAGCAGCAGGAAAAAGCAAAGACAGGCTCCTGCCAGGGTCAGGGGGATGGGAACCCAGAAGCCCAGCTTTCCTGGCTCCTTGCCTGGCTCAGCCACCAGATACCTTGCTTCACTTTCTCTAGGTTTTGGTTTTCTGTTCTCTCGCAGACACTCCATATTCCCTTTCCCCTGAATTCCAGCTTCCTGCCCACCAGAAAGTGCAATTCCTTCGAGTAGATCAGGATGCGACCAGTGAAGGGCAGGCTAGGTTGGAAGGATGTTTGAGTGAGTTCGCTCACCCCAACAAACTGTGCGAGCGTCGGGTACAGAGACCAGGTGAGGTGCACGCAGAGGACAAGGACCGTGCGGTTGGTTCTCAGCCGCGGGCGTGGCACCGGGACATCTGGCATCCTCTGTACCAGAAAGTCCCCAGCCTGCCGTCTAAACCTGAGCAAGGCCCCTGTGCAGGTCGGAAGGAAAAATAAGCTACCTTGGTCTCATGTCCATCTTAACCCGGAGCAGAATTGTTCTCCTTCTCACTGGGGGCTAAGCCAGCAGTTTCCCACCGACAGGCACTGAGGGAATCCGTGTGGCGAACTGAGGTCTGTCTGGCCTTCGGCGCTAGAAAGCTTAGCACCCCGACTTTCTAGGTTTTCTGAAGTTGAAGTAAGTCCGAGGCACAAACAAGGCCATGCATCCTCCAGGGTCCCAGCATGACTGAAACAACACTTGAATTATCATGCAGATCTCAGAAAAGCTCACCAAGAACACACCTTGCTCTGCTCTGCGCCCTGGCTGTGTGGCCTACTGGGTCTGAGCATCACCTCATAGCTATTAAAAAAAGAAATGTTTGTGTGAATACATTCAAAACCTATTTCAAAAGTAAAAGGCAGATTGTTGAAGAATATACTTGGGCTAATCCTAACGGTGTTCTTCTTTTTAAGTGCTTCCACTGACAGAAGTTCTCCAGGGAAAACCTGCTCACGCACAGGATGGGGATTTAAGAAGGAGAGGAGCCTCTTGTCAGGCGACGCCCTTCTTCGCTCTGAACTTGGTTTTTACCACAAGCAGGTATGAATTGTATTATATAAAACCCTGCCTAGCCTGGACCACTGCATTGCAGGATGCTCTAACCTTCCCTGAGTTCCACACTTACAGTTCTCTGTGAGCAGGAAACTTGAGTGCCGTCCGAGCTGGCTGTGCGGTGAAACCTGAGTCTCTTGACATTGGCCAGGAGCCTGGCAAGGTCACATCCGCGGAACATGATCATAGGTGGCGTCTTGTTTGGGGGAGGAGTAGGTTGGGGGTGGGGGTGGCTGGCTAACCCTTGAGAACATCCAAGGCCCTGAACTCATCAGAACGTCCCAGCTGCCCTGTAATGACCGGTAAACCCTCAATAAAGGCTGATGGCTCACGAGGCAGGTGGGACGGCCCGCTTACTGTGTGGTTTCCCGGGTTGTTAGGGAGAAGAGAGAGAACTGGAGTTTCCTAAAGTCAGGCTTGGAGGCGCCTCGCACAGCTGCTGCCCACATGCCCCGAGCGGGAGCCCAGACGCAGCCTGACTTCGGGGTGGGGGACTGAGAAAGGCGTTGGAGGCGAGAGAGGCTGGGCACTCCCTGCCAGTCACAGCCCGCACGCATGAACGTGCCACTTGTGCCTGCTGATGGCCGTGGGGAGGGAAAGGGCAAGGAGATGTTTTCTCAGCATCACACGGAAGCCCAGTGCAAGGCGCTCCTGCCCATCAGGGCGGCGCCCTGTGCCTAGTGCTCTGAGCCCGGGATTCCAGGCCCGGGAGCTTCCGTTACGCTCACAGGTGCAGGTACTTTTCCTGCCATGTCACAGGCGAGGACGCAAGCGCGGAGGCGGGCGGTTCCTCCTGGTCAGGGAGGCCCAGAAAGGAGCTCTCAGGAGAGCACAGGTCTGCAGACCCTGGACCCGAGCTGGGACTAACCCTTCCCGCCTCTGTCCTTCCGCAGGGCCCACAAAGTTCCACGTCATTGACACTGGGAAGCTAAGCCAAGCCAAGCGACAGAGCTCTCAGTGTGGGGAGGGAGCCGGAGAACCACGCATGGCCCTCCTTTCTGGGATTAAAGAAGATGCTTTTAATCCAAAGTCTACGAAGGTGAAGTCCAATGTGCGTGTAATGTGGAAGTCAGACGTTCCCTGCCAGCCTGCCTCCCGCCTTGCCTGGGGCCTCGGACAACACGGGTGCCCACTGGGCTGTGTGGGACGTGGAGACACCCCTTCTGCACCAGAGCCAAGGCCGATGCAGAAGCAGAGGAGGGAGAACCCGGAGCCCCTCCAGGTGGGTTTCTTTGAAGGCCCCGATCGAACTCCAGGGCCTGAAAGTCAGTAGCCTCCAGCCCTGGGGCTCACAGAAGCCCTTAACCCTACATTTCATTTCACTTCTTGCTTGGGTAACTCATGCGGTATTTTGGGTTTTGAAACCACAATGCCTGAGCACTGCAAGCTGTAATTGAGAAAGACCAGCATGGATCAGTTAGCCATCGGGGTTTTCCAGCCATATGCTCGAGGACCTTCATAGCATGCATCTGAGCTGTGAACAAATTAATTTGGCAGCCGACCAGCAAATATTTATTTTCCTTGAAATTATTTACCATCCTGACCAAGCTTTCTCCGAACCGGCAAATTATCAAGTTAAATCAATTTGGTTTATTGTACACAAGTCAAAAAATACTCGTGGCACGAGGTCAGCTGCTTTTTGTAAGGTGGTTGCCTTTGACCCCCCCGGCATTCTGAATTTCTAGCAGCATCCGCTGGTCCTTCTCAGCCAAGGTGGCTAAGTCTCCGGTTTCGTAAATTTTAAACCTGAGTTTGTTTGTTTTACACACAATGGGAACACATACCCCCTGATCACTGGCCTAAAATAGAACAGGGAGAAGAAGATTGCCCGAAAATAAACTGACAAACTCCTGCCCAGTTTTCCCCAGGGGCATGTGCTCAGGGAAGGTGTTTGCGGGCACCTGCTGTCCCACTCCATGCCCACACACCTCGCCCTACCATCTGCCAGGCCTGCGCTGGCCCCTGGGAAGATGGAGATAAATGGTGTGGTGTCTTGGCCCTGCGGGAGCCCCCTAGGACCTCAGGAAGATGGACAGTTAGTCAGGGACCATGACACCATGTGACAGGTTCAGCAGAAGCATGGTCACTGGGTTCCCAGAAGAATCAGGCAAACTGCCATGGTGACCCAGGAAAACCACAGAGAAGCGTGGGCAGCGGAACGGGCCCTGATGGTGGAACCGCACCCTGCCAAGCAGACAGGAGTGGGAGAGCCCTCCAGGAAGGGAACAGGGTGGCCGGAGGCGCAGAGTTGAGAAGGAACTGGGGCGAGGGGTGGACCCAGAAACTGCTGGTGGACCAGTTCCCTGAATGAACCAGACCCTAGGTCTTTCAATGACAGGAAATAAAAATGACTTCTTTTTTCTCCTTTCTTTTTCCTTTTTCATCATCTTTTTTAGTTTAGTAACAGATGTATTGATACGTTATTTGCATACCACGTAATTCACCTCTTTAGGTGTACAATTCGCTGGGTTTGATACATATTATCAATGTTGCACAACCACCTTCCCTCTCTGATTTTAAAATAGCCTGCCACCCCAGTAAGAAATAAATTCCCTGCTCATTAGAAGTCACTTGCTCTCCTCCCCAGGCCCTGGAAATCACTAATCTACTTCCCACCTTTATAGATTGGCCTACTTTGGACATTTTGTATAAATGGAATTATACAATATGTGGCCTTTTGTGACTAGATTGTTTCACTTTGCATAATGTTGTCAAAGTTTATCCCTGTTGTGGCATGAGTCAGTATCTACTTGCTTCTTACTGTCAAATAATATTTGTTGTAGGGATGTTCCCCAATTTTTTATCCACGCATCTGTTGGTGGTCATTTAGATTACTGCCACTTTTCGGATAATCTGAATAATACTTCTATGAACATTCAAAAACAAATATTTAGGTGGAGGTATATATATAGTTTAAAGATTTTATTATTTTTAGAGAGAGGGGAAGGGAGAGATGGAGAGAGACATCAATGTATGGTTGCCTTTCATCTGCCTCTGACTATGGACCTGACTGGAGACCTGGTTATGTGCTCCGGCTGGGAATCGAACCAGCGACCTTTGGGTTCGCAGGCCAGCACTTTATCCGCTGTGCCACCAGGCAGGGCTCTGGATGTATATCTTTCTTTGTCCCAGGTATATACCTAGGAGTGAAACTGCTGGATTTTATGGACTCTATGTAGAACATTTTGAGGAACTGCCAAACTGTTTTCCAAAATGCACACACCGTTTTCCATTCCACCAGCAATGTATGGAGTTGTAATTTCTCTGTATATTTGTTAACACTTATTAGTTTCTTCCTTTTTGATTGCCCCCACCCTAGTGGGTGTGAAATGCTGTCTTGTTTTGGTTTCTGTTTCCTAATGACAATATTAAACATCCTTTCACATTCTTTCTTCTTGGAAGTTCCTTCTTGAAGCTCAATAAGTGCCTAACTTCTTGACTTAAGAAGTGATGTGAGCCTGGCTGGTGGGCCTCAATGGACCGAGCACCAGCCTGTGAACTGAAAGGTCACCAGTTCAATTCCCAGTCAGGGCACTGGCCTGGGTTGCCAGCCAGGTCCCCAGCTGGGGGCCTGCGAGAGGCAAGCAATTGATACTTTTCTTGCACATCCATGTTTCTCTACCTCTCTTTCTCTTTCCCTTCCCCTCTCTCTAAAAGTCAAGAAATAACATCTTTTGAAACAAAGTGGCATGAAAAAGTCAATTGGATAGGTGAGGCAGTGCTGGTCACATGTCTCAGGCTGGGGAAAGACTTTCTTGTACAATGTCAGAGAGAAAGCTCTGAGAACACATGGATGGATTTAATTCCTGGGGTTAAAAAGGATGGTCTCATCTGAACGTATTTATATACGTCCATTGGGTGGGAAGGCTGTTAAACATGTGACTTAGAAACCAAACCTCCCTACACTTGGCTCTCTAGTCTGTCACTGCCAAACTGTAAGGCTTTGGACAAGTTACACAATCTCAGCTTCCTAAACCCAGAATCCAGAGCCAGCTTCCAGTCAGGCAGAACATACAGGCTCAGCTTCCTCGCATGGAATGGGGCAAAACAAATACTTAACCCAGAGGCTTACTGTGAAAACTACGCTAAACAACATAAGAACCTGTCCCTTGATGGCCACCTGATGAAGTTCGGCTCCTTTCTCTTTCTAATACCGACCAGGGACAGTTCCTCAGCAGCACGTTGTCATGACCCTGGTGACAGTTCCTGTTTCATGACAGCAGGGGCGTGCCTGGGGGTCTCTGGCCACCTTTGCCCGATGTTGGCAGGGGCTGAGTTCTGGGGGCCTGTGTCCCCTCCCAGCTTGGGCAAGTTCACCCAAGGACCTGATGGCATTTTCTCCTGACCTTCAGGACCTCGGTCGGGCGCTCCGTGTTGACCATGCAGGGGTGGGCGAGTGGGCCCAGTGGAACAGAGAACACTCGCTGGGTGCCCAGGGGAAAACCGCCCTGAAGCCGGAGTTCTCAGGAAAGGCGGAGGAGAAGCCAGCCTGGCTCAGGGGCAGGAAGACAAGGAAGAATCAGGTGGTCAAAGAGGAAGGACACCCCTTTCCCCCAAAGAGGAACTGCCGTTTGAGCCAGGCCGGGGCTTGGGAGATCTCTGGACACCGGGCGGGGGTGAGTCAATCTTGGGCTGAGCGGAATCCGCACGGAACAAAGCAGGACATCAGGCCAATGCTGCGCCTCATTCCCGGCCTTCTTCCCCTCAGTGTGACTGTCCGCGGTCTCCTCCATGTTGCTGTCAGCCTTCCCGATGGCCGCCTCGTGGCTTGTGGCTTTCTCACCCACGGTCAGCTCGTGGCCCGAGGGAAAGAGCGTTGGGCTGCAGAGGCGGTGCGCCCCGTCCCCCGCCTGGCCGTCAGTGTGCTGCCCAGCAGGTCTGACCATGCTGAGCGGGGCTCAGCTCGTGCACCCCTGTGGGAGGCCTGCGGTGGAGCTAGACGTCCTCTTTCAAACTACTGAATTCAGACATCACTTCCCCGTTGGCCCCACCTGTTACTGCGCCATGACCGGTAGCATGTGCCATGAGTGTGCCGGATCGCAAGGCCCTTCGTCGGCCAACATGCAATTTCCACGTTCCTTCTCCGAGGCCCAGTGCCGTCAGCAGACAGACACACGCGGGGTGGGTGATGCTGAACCTGGACAGGAGCCTCTTGAGCCTAATTGCTGACATGGAAGGTTCTAAGAGCTGTGTTATTGAAGAATTAAAAAGCCCTGTCATGGAGCACCCCGACGGCTGGGGAACTTTAGGGCACTAGGGTTGGGCCTTGCCTTGCGCCTCCCGCGACACGCCTGGCTTCGGAGTCTGCCTTGTTCATGAGTCTCTGCGCGGGAGAACAGTGGAGCGCAGGGAAAATTGCGGACTCTGCATGGCAGCGATGAAAGGGACCTCCAGTCACTTGCGGGGACTTTTATAGGTGGGGAGTGGCCTGCCAAGGTCACGCAGCAAGACAGAGACTGAGCACGGCTTTGTTGGTCTCCTGACTTCCAGGCTACCTACCGCCCTTTCCCCACCCCAGTGGCCTTGGGGCACTTGCGTGGAGAGTGGCTGGGTCACGCCCAGCCCAGGCTGCCCTCCGTGTTCCCGAGTCTGTGTTCCTGTCACTTTCCAGAGCAGCCACAAGGCTGGGGCTTCCGCTGCATGAAGCTCTCATTAGCCAAGTTACTACGTTGGTCACTTAACTAGATGAGAAGACACAGCGTCCATCCGTGCCCCTCCATGAGGCCAATGCAGCCCCCTCCCCTCCCCCACCCCTGCACCCCACTCCCTTCCCCCAGGAATTAATGCACAAGTGTGAGCTCTTTGTCCAGTAAGGAGACAAGTTTCAGAATAGGAGGTGCGATTAAGGGAAGAAAAGGAGAAGAAAACGCGCACCTCAGACTTTGGGTCCGGAGCGAGGATCACAGAGCCCTTCAAGCAGATGTTGAGAGTCCGCGGAGCAGCCACTTGAGGAATGAGGACCTGTCACTGGCTTTCTGGTTTCATTCATTGAGCCTTCCGTGAGCACCTACTGTGTGCACATCCTACTGTGTGCACATCCTCCGGTTGTGAGGGAAAATGAAAGATGAAGCTATTTTCCCTTGGCCTTCAAGAGGGCCTGTAGTTCTGAAGAGAAAAACACACATATCCAAATAAAGTACTTTTATCCATGGAGGTGGGGAGGGACCCACACACCAGAGCTCGCCTGCGTGGTGTGGGTGTAGCTTCAGGCTCCACTTGGGGGTCACATGCAGGAGCTCTGGGGTGTCCTGAAGGCCCGATTACATAGGAAACCTAAATTCCGTGTGGAAGGCTTGGACAAGGCTCCCAGCGTGACCCCCAGCAGGAGGGACAGCCCCTCCCAGCAAGGCCAGTGGCGGGCACTTCGGGAGGGAAGGGAGCATCAGAGAGGTGAGCCGGAGGCACCACAGGCCAAGATACCCAGCAGCTTGCCAGAGAACCTCGCCCACGGGGCTCCTTCCAGACATCCAGTGTGTCCCTGCCCACCCACGGCACCAGCGCCACCTGACATGGCCTCTGAGTTCCTCTTCCTACTCACACATTCCATCTCCACCCCTGCTTGGCTGCCTTGCCTGGCGCAGCTGACTTATGCCACATGCCTCCAACGTTGACCTGGTGACGCGCTTCCCCACATCCCGAGCCTGGCTCCCGGTGCCCTCCCTCACCAACGATGCCCTGCAGAGGGACCACCCGCCTCACCACCGGGTGGCTCTCACCCAACCTGGCCCAGTCCCAGGGCCCCCAACCTCCAAACACACTCTTTGGCCAGCTGCCACCCACAGTGGCCAAGTGGGACGAGCAAGGGAAGTGGAGGCAGCTGCCAACCAGTGTGGAAGAGCAGACGTGTCTGCGTCACCAGGGGAGAGCAGTGAAGGATCCTGGTGACAGCAGCTGTGGCCATGGGACAATGGGGTCTGGGCCAAGGTGAGGGCAGCGGGTTACAATGATCTGAACCCAAGCACAGCAGGACAGGTGCCAACCAGCCCTGTCCTGAGCAGGGAGGGACAGTCAGAATGTTGCAAAGGTAGGGCTAGGGGACCTCAGAGGGGATGCTGATGGGACAACTTGAAGACACATCTGAAGCCAGAAGGACCCATAAGTAAGAGTACCTTTTACATGGCAGCTCATTACCTGCAAACACACACGCAGATGAAATAAGCATTAGTTACTCTTACTTAGTACAATGCGCTTTGATATTTTCTCTATTCTATTTCACCACTAAAGAATGCAGATCTTAATTCTCCAAATCGATGGCATGACCCCCTGAAGGGTCAGGACCCATAATTTGCAAAGCATGGGTCAAGTAGCAGGTGTCTTCAGGTGCAGGAGGACAAATGATTGGAGGCCAGGTGGAGGTCGAGTTGAGGGGTGCAGGCCTGGAAGGGGGTGCAGGTCCAGCCCAGCTTCTACGGTGTGCTGGCTCCTGAGGGCTCAGAAGCACTGCAGGTCTGAAGCCAAGGGGACCAGCTTTCCCTCCAAGGTTGTGCCTGTGGGGAGAGAGAGAAGTTAATTGTTATTATTAACCAACAGGAGAAGACCAGGAGCCCATATTTTTACATATGACTTACGGTGATAAAATAACGGTCTATAAACTAAACACCGCCGAGACATTTCAACGCCCTCACCTGGTCAGTGTGCTGCAAGTTGTTTAAATATCGCGCACCTTCGAGAATCTTTGCTGACCATTTACACATCGGACTTGGCAATCGGGGTAGGACTAACACACAGACGCTGAGATGTGTGCGTGTTTTAAGTGATGGGAAAACTGACAGGCAAACCCATGTCACTACCTAGAAACCAGACAGCCCACACCTTTCTGAATGTATCAGGACGAAGCTCAAAAATGGGGACGTATACCTTAGCAGCGTAAGGAGCTGTGATGACACTGAGGAAGAAACTCCGGAGATGGCAACACCCGGAACGCAAATAGCAGGTCTGCCGCGCGGAGAAACGAGATCTGACACCGCAGAACCAGGGGCCCTGCCGGATGGTCCGTGAGATCAGCCAGGGCGATGGAAACCAGGTGAGTGGTCACCTGGAGGGGCGGGGCTGAGTGGAGCTGAGTGGCAAAGGGCTAAATGGCACTTTCCAGGGGATAGAACTAAGTCTATGTTTTGATGGGGATGGTGGCGATGTGGCATGAGACAGTTTCCAAAATCCCCCGCATTGCGTTTTCAAAAGGAATTCACTTGTTGTAGGCAAAGCAGACCTTCATGAAGGCGATTAAAAAAAAAAAAAACTAAAATTAATCACCATGCCCGACGGAAGGTAACATGATAATTTGCTGATCAGAAAAAAACAAACCTGCCCTCAAGTAAGAACCGTGGTGAAGCCCACGCACGTGGCTTCTAGACATTTCTAGCTGCCTGTGGCAGCCGGTGCGTTCAGAAGATCAGCTCTGCACGTGCTAGAAACACATCTGCTTTAGGTTATTAATATTCCACTGGAGAAGCTGGTGATCACTCACTGATGAGAGCCCTGGGCCGTAAATCAAACACCCGTGCCTGGAGGAGTGTACTTTGCCTTGCAGGTCATCAGAGCAACCTGCCTCCCCCTGGCCTGGGCCGGAAGTAAAATCGAATTGTCCACCTTAAAAAAAAACAGCAGTCACTTCCCTCTGGAGACCCGGTGGAGACTGCCCGTTGGACCCTCTCGCCCTCTCGGGCTGGGAATCACTAGACCGTCACCCCATCAGGAACGCAAGGGTGGCGTCTTGGGCTGAGCGTGTGTCCACTCCCGCTCCTCAAGGTGTGACAACCTCAGCCGGTCACTGCACCTCACCCACCGCCCACCCTGCAGGTCACAAGCCCATCTGGGCTGTTGTCACCAGATACCCATCACCGTTACGTGACCTGGCCGCAGCCACTTTGCCTCACCTGCAGGCTGTCGGCAGTGTTCCACACAGGCTGTGGCAAGGGGGCCAGGTCCCCATGGGGTGCTTGCTCCTAGGCACGTGCGGCCCCTGTCACTCCACCAGGAAGGGTAGGCCAGGTGTCCTCCAGCTGTAGCCCAGCTCTTCCCCTGGTTTCTCTCTGTCTGCCACAGCCCGAGGTCACAACAGAAGCTGGGACAGGTGTCATGCACCAGTGCAGACAGAGAAGAGGGTGAGAGAAATGAGGACGTCAGGCAGCTCTGTACCCAACCCCCACCCCTTACCACAGGTAGACATGCAGGGAGGAAGAGATGGCCACAGACCGCTGGCCTCAACCCTTACAAGTTATACCTTAAGCTGCATTGAACGTCTCGCCACATCCCTTGCCCCCCACCCCCGGACCTTCAGTTGGCTCCCCTAGAAACCACCTTGTGACCTGGAAGCTAACCCAGGCCTAAGAGCACAGATGTGCTGGGCAAAGCCCAGGACTGCTGGGGTGGTGGCAGGACCTGGTCACACATTCTTGATAACTAATCAAACGCAACGAGGGGGTCGTTGGAACCTGCAATGCGTGGTCAGTGGCACAGGTGATAACCTGAGCATGTGACTGGTGTCTGAAACTAGGGGAGGGGAGAAAGGGGTCTGATGTCATCCCCAGGTGGTGGGGTCCAAAGTGGGTTGAATCGCAGGGCACCCTGCAGGTGTCTGAGAATTGCTTGGACGTGGTGGGGGGTGGACGGACGGACATCCACACGCTGGGACAGGAGCCAGCATCCTAGTTGCAGAAGTAAACGAATCAACATGGGAAGTAATTAGTGATGCAGTGACAGGAAAAGCTGATGATAAAGGACACGTGATCGATTCATACAGAACACAGGCCACATTCTGAAGGGACGTACGGCAAACCCTTCAATGTGGGAGCCTCTGGGATGACAAGTATTTTTCCCACTTTTTCTCCTGGTTTATCTGGGCCTTCTGACAGCTCACCCATTAACCTGCGTTAGTTGTATAACGATCAAGAAACACAGACTTTTCAAACTGCGCTTTTATTTAGTAAGAAGCTCCGCTCTTGGGCTCACTTTCCAGCAGGCCTCTGTGCTCCCTGAACACGTTTTAGCGGCTGCGAGTGTCCAACTATCGTTGTGTTGTTATTAGCCTATCAACCCCCAACTGTGTTGGTTTCTGGAGGGAAAACAATAAAAAGATCAGCACCTTGAGGCAGATGATGAGTGACCTACAGATGTTTCCCTTGATGAAGGAAAAGCCTAAATATAGAAAATTCAGCTGTGAGACTGAACTCGTGCCATTCCGTGATGTGACCATTCCGTATGCAGGCTCGTTCCTGGGTGTCCTCCCTGCGCTGCGTGGGTGCAGAGCTGTTGGGGGATGTCAGGACAGCAGGCAGTTTCCCCTCTGCCCCAGCTGGCTGCCTATTTCTGGGTCACCTGGCACCGGCTTGACTGCATCATCCACTTGGAAGTGGCCCAAGGGGTTAAGGGCACAAAAGCCAGCCTTGGCCAAGAAAAACACAGGCCCGCTCTGACTTCACGGGGTGGAACCCAACCCAAGGAGGCAGGCTCTGTCCTCTGGTAGAGAACACAGCTGAGAAAAAGGAAACTGGCCCAGGACCCACTAAGACGTTCCAGGAACTCATGAAAACCGACCCCATGCCCTGCTCCCCACGGAAAATCAAATCACAGCTCAGGACACCACCTCCAATGCGACTCTGAAATGGTTCCTTGTACTTTCGTGACCATTTTGCAAGTTTCAGTGTTTATGGGGGAAATCATTTTGTAATAATTGTCCAAAAAAAGGCTTAAGTTCAGCCCTCAGCATGCCAGCATCATTTAATAAGGAAGAATTCTCGTTTTACAGTCCAAGGGCAGGCACTCCAAGTCTGCGTTACACTCTGTTGGCTGAGCTGGGCAGAATGTGAGCTCCTAGGTTCGCCTAAAGAGAGGGTGTAGGGACCAATTTGGGGCAGGGAGGAGGAGGAAAGGAGGGGAAGGCTGATGCCAGGCAGCAGAAACACCTCAGGCAAACGTCAGAAGGTGGGAGGGAGCGTGGCCTGTGTGTGATTCCACCCAGCATCAAAGACGTCTGCTACAAAAGCCAAGTGTCCTGGGAAACGTGGAGGAACTAGGTGTCTTCTTGGGATAAAAGCAGAGCCTCTGACGAGGCCTCTGTGAGTTTTCACAAGTTCCCTGCCAGAAGGTGGCTGAGGCTCTATGAGGAACTGGCCTGACTAATGACAGGTTGAGCAACAAGGAAGAAGTAATGAGTGTTTTGCACTTGGGAGACAGGCCAGCTTGGTGTTCATGACAGCAGGGGAGGGCCCTCCGTCCAAAGCCAGTTCCACGGCCGACTTAACCTCCAGGAAGGTGGCTAGGACAAAAGTCCCCGGTGAGGAGGATGTCCCTATGAACGGGTAAAGGGCTACGGAGTGAGTTTCTAGATGGTGACCGGGACAAGGCAAGACGCTGCAGGAAACCGTCCTCTCTGTTGCCATTGGCCATTGGTCAACATGCTGTGGGTCTCGTGTCCCAACAGCCACGCATGGTTGTGTGTGTGTAACATGTTGTGTAAGTGATACATGGTTGTATAAATGAAGAGCCTTGTGAGCTCTTCACCCCAATGACAGCATGACGCTTTTAAGAACCCCGGGCCATCCATGGGATGCCACGTTCTGCTTCTCCTCGTCAGCAAAGGCTTACCGTGTGAGCAGTGTGACCCGTTTAGTGACCCCTTGCTGGTTCTAGTGACTGCCTCACAAACCAGCCTTTTATGGTGGATCGCAACGTGTTCAGGAGACATTCTAAACTTCCTATAATCACGTATCCCTTCTCTTCTCTATACCTCTTGGTCCTCGTGCCTTTGCCTGAACTGACGCAGCTCTTCCTTCCTCCCTCAGGGCTCCCCACCCACTCCCCCGCAACTAAAGGCTCTTTGCCTGGCACGCCAGCCCATCTCCAGGACCTTGCTTTGGCACCCCGGCAAGGCCGCTGGTGCCCCATCGTGGCTTCTGCCCTGGAGAGGTTGAACTAGGGGAATGACTCAGACAGTCTGTCTCACGGAGTCATGGGGGACAGTCAGCAGTGAACGCCTAGGAATCCCCTGGTGCCTGGGACAAAGATAAGCATCGGTCGGTCGCCCATGGCGGCTACAGTAAAAGCCAGCAATTAGCAGAGGGCAGAGACGAGCGTGCCCAGGCTTCCCCACTCCCCAAGTTCCTTGGGCAAAGGATCCTTGCCTGCTGTGTCTCGAAGAGAAAAACAAAGAAGCCAAAGAACAAGGGTGAGTGGCCCCATCATGTGGGACTAGAAAAGAGGGGGACGAGAAACAGGCAGAAAGACGTTCTGGGCAAACATCTAGAAGGGGCTGGCGCCGGGTAGGGGGCTTTGGATCTGAATGTGGCAGAAAGTGAAGATTTCAGGAAAAGCGTCAAAGCTTTCTTCCTTCTTAGCACCCCAAGGTGTTCTAGGCTCATCTTGCATTTTCCTTCCCCCAGCGCTGGGCTCAGCCCCTGCCCTTGGGTCCTTTTATTGGAGAAGGATAGTTTGAGACCAAGATAGGGGCACCGGGTGTGCTCAGTGTCACTGGGGTGGTGTTGCTTCTAGGCTCACTCAGCCATACGTGCATGTATGTTAATCCAGCGTACACACACATCTGATTCCTCTACGTCTACATTTCTCTATACGACCCTGAGTGTGTACTAATCCTCTGATCTCAGGTTCCTTTGAGGTAAATCCACAGAAGAGGCTACCAGTGTCATGGAAATAACAGCAAAAGCACCTCCCCAGACCTCCTAGCCGCCCGTCGTCCCGTAGTCCTAGGGCTCATGGACATCGGGGTACACATCACTGAGCTCCTCCTTGACGGGTGCAGCAGCTCAACCTCCATCAGGAATAAGTGAACCCCCTTGGCCCTGTGTTCTGATCATAAAGCCAAGGACACGAGATAGAATTAAAAGGGTCTACTGATGATGGTCAGTTCTGCAAAGGCTATGACTGCCAAAGATCCAGATGAATGAAGATGCTGGCGTCACGCTGAATTTTATTTCTAAAATTGCACTTTGTTGACACTGAAGCTTGTACCAATGTCACAGCCACTAACTGCATTTCGGGCAAAAGAGTTGCATGTAATTAGCGCTTCCAATAAGGGCATTTGGAAACCCCAGAGCTTAGGTGCTCACATGTCATGACGCATACCTTGGCATGCAAGCTAACACACAACCTGTCCGTGGTGACCCTCAAATGATGGTAAAACCGCAAAAGGCAGCCAATGTCTCTTTCATAAAAGCAGTACAGTAACAACGACCACTTCTTTCCACAGCTACACTGGTCTCCGTGAAAAGAATTTTCCTGAACATTCTGGCTGCTTGTCCTACCCCCACACTTGTCCCAAGGCATTGGGGTCAGGGACCCAAATGGAAATTAATCAGGAGGAGAGCATGGCATGCACAGCAGCCCATTTCCCTCTGCCACCAAAGTGCGGGGGTCCTGGTCGGCTCCTCCCAGCTGGAGCCTTCCGGGTCCAGAGTCACACCTTCGGAAGGGGGCTGCCCCTTGCCGTGGCCTGTCCTTGAATGGGTAGGTCTCGTTATAAGCCTGGTGCTGCACACCTAGTGCTTTGGGGATTGCAAAGGACACAGGTCAACGGAGACTTTAGTGACAGCAGGCCTGGCAGGTTTGGGACATTGGCACTTTCATGCAGAGTTAAGACAGCCCAAGGGAGATTTGACCTTGGTCCAATCTCTGGTCCAAACAGGTTTGGGCTGTTTTGTTTTTCAGTAGCAAGGGCAGCGAGCCCTGACCTTGACCAAGCAGAGGTCACCCACACCTTAGCGAGCGCTCCCCGGCTGTGGCAGACTCAGAGAAGTCGGGGGTGGGGGGGGTGAGTAGCAAAGCTCAGGGTGTTCGCACAGGCGCACAGGGCCTGGGCCTTCGTGAAGGTGAGTGCCGTGGGCTGCGTGGGCGGCCGGGCTTACCATCTGCTACAGCTTGACCTTGAGTGATGCGGGCACGGCTGGTGCTCAGACATGCACGCCTGTGCTGCACGTGACCCAGGGCTGGAAGAGACCGACCCTCCTGAAGGACACGTTTTCTGCTTTTTAACCAGGGGGCAGCTGAGTTGTCGTTTTAGAAGGTGGGGCTGAGCCCCGGAAGCCAGGAAGCCAGAGGGCTAGGCTTCACGGCCAGCCAACAAGGAAGGAGAGAACTCGGCCTGAGTCGAGGGGTTCCTGGGGTGCGACTTGGCTCAGAGTGCGGGACGCTGGAAAAGCTCCAGTCCTGGCGTTCGACCTCAGAAGCCCCACATGATTCACCTGCCGGAGACAGAGGATTTTAGCAATCGACACGGAGAAACCGGACTCTCTTACGAAACAAGTGTTTGATTTGGGGCTAACGTAAACCAACTCAGTGAACTTGTTGCAAATTCAAAAGCTAGAAATGCCCTGGGGCTCTAAAAATGATCTTTGCTCAGAAAGTCAAGAAAATTTCAGAATGACCAGCAAAGGGGTTGGGAGCACTTTAGGCTTCTAGTCAGGACCGGAGCCCAGAAAAATAAAATAAGTCAGGCTGGAGGTTTTAAACTAGACACACCCCTGGCTGGTGGCACAGCGGTTAAGGCTCCAGCCTGCGAACCCAAAGGTCGCTGGTTCCATTCCCAGCCAGGGCACATGGCCAGGTTGCAAGCCAGGTCTCCAGCCAGGTCCATGGCTGGAGGCGGGTGAAAGGCAACTCTACACTGATGCTTCTCTCCCTTTCTTCCTCCCTCCCTGCCCTTCTCTCTGAAAATTAATGAATAGAATCTTAAAAAAAAAACCTATTGATTGTCATTTAAACTGGACACAGAGAGACTTAGATAAGAGAAAGGATGGGATTTGAGCAGGTGCTGGAAACAATACTGAAGCAACGACTGAGAGCGAAGGTCCAGGAAAGAGGGAAAGGAGGCGCACCTGGGCCTACCTGCTCTTACGGGCAGTGGGGAAGATGCTGCTCACGTGACCTTGGTTGTTCGCTGATCAGAGAGTGCTAGAATCTGCAACCTGACCGATCCACCCTCTTGGCCATGGACAGGACCTCCTTCTTAGGTGGGATGGGAAGGGGGCATCAGAATCCATGATCAAATCAGCTGGGAGTTTGCCATTCATGGTTGGCTTCTGAGACCCAGACAGAAAACTGAAGAGGTTCTTGACAGGGACACGCACACGCGTGTGAAGCACTCACAGCAGCTTCCTCAGGTGCCTGACTTGCGAAGTGACGTGGTTGACGGGGTACCAGGGCGAAATGCCCTGTAAGGACAAGCATCAGCAACAGACTCTCCAAGGAGGTAAAGCCATGATGCCCTGAGCCAGGGGGATGGTGACAGGCCGGGCTGCCACACCTGTTTGCTGGGTGGAATGAACCCCCTCCGGGAGGGAGAGAAGAACCCCAAATAGCAGATGGTGGCCGCAGGCCTAGAACGTTCTCATTCCACGCTTCCCACTTGGCCAGTCTCACGAGGCAGAGTGTGGAGGGAGGCATTGGCAACACCAAAGCCTCGGGAAATAGGAGAGGAGAGGAAGCCTTTCAGAACGTGGCTTCCACTTCTGGAAACTCAGAAGGAGTAGGACAGTGAGGGCGCCCGGGCCACCAAATGCTGCGAGGCCAGGCCCTGTCAAGGGCTGCTGTCTCTGGAGCATTTCAGAGCGAAGGCTCAGAGTACCGAAGTCCCCAGCCAGAGGGTTCCCCCAACAGGCCCAGGTGCGGATCTTCCACGAACCATGGCTAAGCTGTTCAAGAAGGTGGCAGCATCTGTGTGCAGGTGAATTCTCCCCAGAGAGGGGAACGCAGCACCAAAGTGATGGTGACAATCCCTGGTGGCAGATCTCCCCCAATGGAGCTGAACTCACGGGTCAAGGCCTGGAGTCAAGCATCCCAGATGATCAGGCATCCTGGGAGATGAAAGCAGGGTCCTCTCCACCCCCCACCCTTTGTTCACCTGGCCTTGAGGCCCTGCAGGGCTGGGCACTGGCCTGCCCCTCTAAGGTGAGGGTGTGTCACGGGCACTCTGACGTTCCCATCCTCGTAACTCTTTAAAAAAGGAGCGTGCACAAGAGATTCACATGACCTGATGAGGCCTAAACCTGCTCCTCAGGGTGGACGCCCATTCGTGTCACCTGCGGGGAGGTTGCAGCACTGATGCTGGTTCTCAGCCCAGGAATTCTGAACTCACCGGTGTGGCCTGGGTCCTGGATGTCATGGGACAAAAGAAAACAAACAAACAAACAAAATCATGTCCACCCGGAACTGCAGAATGTGACTTATTTGGAAAAAGGTTCTTTCCAGATGAAATGAGTTAAAAATCAAGAGGAGAGCACCCTGCCTGAGGGTGGGCCCTAAATGCAACAGATCCGATGGAAGTGTCCTTGTAAGAGGTAGAGAACGGCACAGAGAGACACAGAGCGGCCCCAGTAGAGAATAGGTGGAGGCGGAAGGGAGGGGCCCGCAAGCCAGGGAACAACAAGGGTGCGCAGGACCCAACAGGAGCTGGGAGAGATGACCTCTTCATTGTTCCAGGCCCGCACGTCATGGTACTTTGTTCTGGCAACCTCAGGAGGCCAGTGCACCCACTAGCTGTCCTATGCGGTCGCGAGGGTGGCAGCCCTACCCTCCCGCAGGGAGAGGGCCGGCCCCACGCATAGCCATTGACCCGCCTGGGTATCCCATCTAGCAAGGCTGGGGCTCAGCCCGAGGGGACTTGGAAACCGGGGAGCTTGATTCTCAGCCATTCATCCCTTTGACTTTTTTTTACCTCACAAGGGTGAAGGGAAATTTAATTCCTATGTTGGTTCCTTTGGACTGCCACGTCTTTGAAGTGTAACTTGCAAGGGACCTAATCTGATTTTATTTCATTCCCAGGACCGTCTTAATGAATAAAGGGTTTCTATTCAAATACGTGGTGGCTTCTTACAGCCTCCAGATTTTTGGAGGGTCTTTGGGATGTCACTTGATCCCAGCGCAGGGCCTCTGCTAGACAATGTCACGTAGTGCGGCCAGATAGAACCCGAGATAGAAACAGAAGACAGTGAGCACGTGACCTTGGGGAAAAGGTGACCTTGAGCTGGCTTAACTCATGCAGCGCTCAGCTGATTTCCGAGCTGTTTCGGCCGAGGCCTTCAACGAGTCCACAAAAGACCAGGGACTAGCTTGGGGTGGCATCCTGCCCAGGTGGGGGCAGACCAGCCCCGCCAAGCTGCTCGCCTTGCCTTTGGTTGCCCAGGGGCCCCAGTGGGTAAGCCCAGCGGGTATAGAGCACAGTAAGCTGGGAGCCTGCAGGGCCTGCCCCCAGCCTCTTGAGGAGGAGTGCCCCCCCCCAGCACCCCAGCACTCCAGCCTCAGCAGTAGGGCAACAGCACCAGTCCCCACCTCTGTGCTGCATGGAGCCACTACGTCAAGTCTGCACCCTGGCAGTCTGCCGCCCCCTCCTCTCCCCACGCAGCCCCGCGCAGCCCAGCAGGGTCCAGTGTGTCCCCTGGGTCTGGACTCACCCCCCCTCTGCAGCCTGTGCCAAGTCCCCACCGCAGGCGGAGAGCCAGGAGGCCGTGTTGGAAGCTGGCCTTGACAGTTATAAAGGTGACTTGGAGGTCCGTCTCTGCTCGTTGCCTTGTCCTGGAGCCCTGTGATTCGGAAATCAGGGGACACAGCCTGCACCAGGCTCCGGACCAGGCCCAGCAGGGAGGTGACGATATTGTTGCTGTGAGTGGTCCCGGCTGCCCTGGCAGGGAGGGTGTCCATCATGGCCGTACAGGTGAATGCAGAGGCCCAGGGACATCACACCAGCCACGGGTGGGAGACCTGAGGGCTGGACCCACGTAGTCTGATCCCAACCCTAAAATGAATCAAAAGAAATCATCAGGGTGTAGCAGCAAAAACACTTCTAGCAAAATGTATTCATGTGAGGAGGAGATACACCAAGAAGTAATATCTGAGTATAGTATGTATACCGTAAGTATGTATGAGTATGTATACATACACACAGATATTCACATATGATTTATCAGTGTATATGAGCATATGAGCATATATGTTCATCTATCCTTTTTAAAAATTTTATTGTTGTTGTATTACATCCATCCCCTTTTTGCTCCCCTCTGTCCCCCTCCCCACCCACCCATTCCCCCCAAAGTCAATCCTACCTGTTGTCCATGTCCATGGTTCCTTTATACTAGGTTCTTGTCTAAACTGCTCCCCTTCCTTGCCTCTGCCTCCCCCCTCCCCCCAACATCCATCTTTTGATGCACGTCTATATCACATAGAGTAAACGTATATGGATGTATACCCAGTAACTTCTCTTGTAAGAACTTACTTTAAAAAATAGTCAAAGAGCTATATAAACATGTATGCAAAAAGCTGTGTAATGCAGCTTCTTTATAATAACAGAAAATGGAAACAATTTGAATGTCCGCAGCAATAGTCGGTCAATTAAATACATTGCAGTAGAGTCATCCCCCCGTGAAAGCATTGGACACAGAAGGCAGCCCTAAGGTGCAGAGCCTGGAGAGCAGACGGATGAGTGGTAAAGGCCCAGCAGAGCTGATGGGCCCTAAGCAGCGATGAAAAGGCCCAGAACCGAGGGGCAAAATCCCTGGAAGGTCTCGGAAATGGGGACGCCGGGCACCTCTAGGAGTGGGGTGGGTGGGGGCTAAACTGGTGAGCACTGGGGAAGGAACTGCCCCTTCCCCGTCTGCACAGGCCCAAAGTAGACCCTCGGGGGAGGGTTCAAGATACTTCACAGAAGGCATCTTGGGCTGGAGTGTGGAAAACTTGGTGGGTCCTGACAAGGTTGGGGGCTTGTCAGCAGAGAGCCAAACTTACAATGCACCTTCCAGCATTAAGAATTTACAAGCTAAAAAATAAGCTTGCAGATGTGCACAAAGTTATGGGTGCAAAGTTATGATCACTGGTAGCAGTATATATTACAGGAAAACAAATTTTAAAAGTCTGAATGTCTATTCAAAAGCCTATTGAAATAAATCATGCTACAGTCATATGATAAGATACACTGTGCCCATCAAAAACCTTAGTGTGAGGTCACTGGTTCAATTTCCAGCCAGGGCACATGACCAGGTTGCAAGCCAGGTCTCCAGCCAGGTCCGTAGCTGGAGGCAGGTGAAAGGCAACCACACATGGATATCTCTCTCCCTCTCTGCTTCTCTCCCTTCCCCTCTTTCTGAAAAATATTAAATAAAATCTTTAAAAAAAAAAACCAAAAAACCTTAGTGTGGTAAGTGAAGATCCCTAAAGTGGAAAATTAAGTGAAAAATACTAGGTTAGGTTAGACAACACATGGCATAATCCTAACTTGGTTCTGTTTTGAGATGCGGAGAATATATAATGCAGATTCTGTATCTATGCAAATATGCACAGACACGGGGTCCTCACACCTGCTGATGATTTCTCCCAGTGAGGGGAACTGATGGGTGGGGCAGAGCTTTATTTTTTACTGTAGACCTTTTGTGATTTTTGTTCTTCACACTCATATTTTGTTCTTCCTTGACTCATATTAGAAAGGAAATCGTTTCCAAAATTGATAAAAGTGCTGTATGCATGGGAAATGGACATCCCTTCCGGCCTGAATTTAATTCTGAAGCCCAGGGTGCACCTGAGTGAGGTGGACAAGGGGACCAGGACGTGTGGAGAGGCTGCGAGATGTCCCTGCCCGGCACCCACCGAAAACAGGTTGGGCAAAGCCGACGCTCCTGTTTCTGGTGCCGCATCAAAGCACAGTTAGGTATCCCCCAACTCGGGCCACCGGGCACTCGGGGACAGCCTCCAGCTCTGACACAGAGGAGGATCTGGTTCCAGGGAATGTTGACATTAAGAGCCAATCAGGTGTCACCACGGAGAGGGGCAGGCGGCCAGGGGAAAGGGAGGCTGGGGAAAACGGAAGCTGGTCGTGGCCCAGTGCTTCACAGAGCTTTTTCTATTAACCAGGGGTGCGCAGTGGGGGTCCACGCGGGGTGCAGAGCGGGCCCCTGCGGGCCGGGCAGGATGGGCTCCCGCACGGCTGCGCGCTTTCTTCGGTTGCAACGGAGAGCCCCTGGGCCCGCCATTGAAGGGCCTCTCCTGACGCCCGGCCTGGGGCGGACCGCAGGCTGGAGCTGCTGACCGGAGGCGGACAAGTATAAATAAGCCTTGTTTTGTTCTCGGCAGAAACAATGGAACTCCAAGCACAAGGATACATTTTTCAGATTCTCTAACATCCCACTGCCCTAATGAACTCATTTCATTTTGGCATGAAATCTCCCATCTCCCTCACACGCATATCTATCTATCTATCTATCTATCTATCTATCTATCTATGATTTCTCCCTTTGAAAACAGATACACGGTGTAGCCTTTGGCCTTGAGAAGGAGCAGTTCCCCATCTCAGAGCTGCCCCTTGCTTCTCGGAGTTGAGGGCTGTTCCTATTCTTGGCTAGTTCCCCATCATCAGACACTTTTCTGACCCCAAGGATGTTACTCCCATGAGCATTTTGGATGCATCTTGTCCTCTCGGGAAACTTCTTCCTAAAAACATGCAGGACGGAAGTTCTAGGACCAAAGACACAAACTGGGGGCCTCCTGGCCTTCCGGAGGGTTGTCATGGTATTTGTTCGGTGCCCGGGAGTGGCCGAGGGGAACGGATCTGGCGGGAAAGAGCCACCAAGCCGGGAAGAGGGTCCGTCTGGGGGCTTCAAGGCAGGTACTCACTGCTCGCAGCTGCGGGGGCATCGGCCAGCGAGGTGCGTTCTGCGAGCGCCCTCCTGGCTCACCCATGGTCACCTTCTCCCGCATCCTCCCGTGGCAGGGCCTGGGCTGGCTCTCTTCTTGTAAGGACACGGGTCCCAGTGGGTGAGGACGCCATCCGTATGACCTCGTTTAACCGGAATGACCGCTTCAAACCCCCATCTCCAGACACAGTCACACGGGGGTTACAGCTTCAACAGCTGAGTTTGGGGGGGCCGGGTTCAGCACAGAGCAGCAGCCCTGCCCACGAGGGAAGCTCCTGGACCCTCTGAGCCTGAGGACCCCAGCAGGCTCTCCCTGCAGGAAAGCCGGAGGGGTGTGTGCCGAGGAACCAGGGGCCCTGCCCTTTCCCCGAGCTTGGGGGGAAGGGGAAGCCACAAGGCAGGGGTGCAGGGAAGGCTTGGTTTCTGCAGTGAGGCATGCACGCTGACCCCGGCCTGGTGGGTTTGTCATCAATGACCGTCACTAAATATGAGCTACAGCTGCCACTCAACCAGCGCTCTCAGGTTCTCCCACCTCCAGTCAGGTTGACCTCAGGCCACCCCCAGGAGGACCTTCCCGGCTCCCCTGGGACTCTGGGGTAGCATTGTGAGGCAGGTATGGTTAGTGAGGGAGTCTGTAAAAGCATTTAAAAATTGCATTTATTTATTTTTAGTAGGAGGGGAAGGGAGGGAGGGAGAGAAACATCCATGTGTGGTTGCCTCTTGTGCGCCCCCTAACTGGAGACCTGGCCCGCAACCCAGGCATGTGCCCTGACTGGGAATCAAACCAGCGACCCTTTGGTTCGCAGGCTGGGGCTCAATCCACTGAGCTGCACCAGCCAGAGCAAAAAGCATTTTTGACTTCCTGACCTCTCCAGTGCCTTGGTGACAGAGGGGTGACACCAGAGAGCTAGCTAAGCTCAGAGGAATGAGCGTCACAAAGATCTGCCCACAATGCAACACCTTCCCCAAATCCCGCAGCCGGTCCCCCACCCCCACCCCATCCCCTTGATTCAACGTTCCCTGCAAGAAGGGGCTGACCCTTCGGAGGCCAGACAAGGAAGGGTCCTGCAAATGTCCCCTTGTCACATCTGTCCTCTGTAGGGCCTGCGCTATAGCCTGGCCAGGCTGCATGGGATGGACAGCCCACAGGGACCAATGCTGTGGCGGCAAGGCCTCCGCTGGAAAGCTGCGTGTCCCCCACGAGCAGAGCCGGCGGGCGAGGCTGCTTCCCGAAGCCTGGGCCTACCCCACCGGCCCGCACCTGCGGGGGAACCCTCAGCTTTGCTGCTTCCCATGATCCCCACCCCGTCTCAACACCTTCCGTGCAGAAGAGAAAATTCATATCTGAGGTTTTTATGCAAGTCATGTCAATTTCATTGATGTTCCATAGAAAGGGAAAAAAAAAGGCCAGCTACTTTTTAAAAATCACGTCATAGGGTAAAATGTAACGAATGTCCCCGTGGGTCACGCTGTTCTCCTCTCGGGGATTTACACCGCCTGGCAGGGCTCTCTTCCTCCCCCCAGCTCTTCCTAGAGCTTCGGAAAATCACCTTTCATCGTCAGGCGCATTTCGACTCTATTCTTTCGTGAATGTCCACTCCCCCTCTTCAGAGCAGACAAATGCTGTCATTTGCCAAAACTTGCCCAGCTTCTGCTCTTTGTGGTTGTCCCCGGAGCTTCAGCTCAGCTTGCCCACGAAGGTCAAGGTCAAAGGGAAGTTCAGGTGCGACAGGGTCATAAACACATGAACTGGAGGGTAAAGGAAGATGGAAATCTGGCCTCAGCCCTCGAAGCTGATGTCAAGTGTAACTTAGCTCAAGTCCACGGGAGTGCACCCTTGAAATGAGTTAATTAGTGATGAGAAAGTATTCAGTTTCCCTCCGCGCCGCCCTCCAGGCTGAGGAGGAAGCGGCTTTCTGTGTTTGTCTCCAGTCCCCAGTGCACTGCCTCCCGCGGAGCCGGTGCTCCGTGAACCTTCGTTGACTGGTTCACGGGCCCCATTTTTACACTAAACCCAGCTTAGCCTGTGACTGTCTACACCTTGAAAAATAAACCAAGACTCCAGATGTACGTTGAGCTTGAGGACAAATGTAAAACGGCGTTAGAACAGTGTCATTGCAGTAGGTGAATTAAATTAGTAAGTGATGTCACAGATGAGCCAACCAAGGTCTGGCGACTTTGTCCGACGGCTGCCCAAGCCACCGACCTTTGGGTGACTTGGGCGAGTTTGAGCCGCTGTTATCTCGTCCCCGCAGAAGAGCCATCTGGAGGTGCTGGGCACAGGTCCAGCGCCACGAGCACTAGACAGGTTGGGCCGATCATCGCCTCCAGGAAGAGCGATCTGGCCAAGAGCAAGCCGGGCTGTGGGCCAGTCCGCCGGCAGGGCAGGCAGAGGCAGGAGCCCTGCCGGGGTCGGAACGGCTGGCCGAAGTCAAGGACCCTGAGGCTCCACCCCAGCTCTGAGGAGAAAGGATTGACTAGAGCACCCACGTCACCCCTTCTAGGACAGTTTACCCTGGGATGGTCTTTGCGTCTGTAATAACCAGGCGAGGCAAGATATTGGCACAAACAGGTCCTTTGGGGTCCCGGAGAAATGCCACTGAAACCAGGCAGGGCCTTCTAGCACTAGTGCAGAAGTGGGCAAACTCTCGGCCCCGGGCCCAGGGGTCAGCACCCAAGGCTTTTTGGTCAACGCAGTCTCTGTCCTGGCCACTCAGCTGTGGAAGGCATGCAAACCAAGGAGCGTGGGTGTGTTCTAATAAAACTTTATTTAGACAATGGCATTTGAATTTTATATAGTACCCACAATGTTATGTAAACATCTTCTTTTGACTTTTTATTTTTAATTTTTTTAATTTTTTTATTTTTTTAAGATTTTATTTCATTATTTTTAGAAAGAGGGGAAGGGAGAGAGGCAGAGAGGGAGAGAGACATCCATGTATGGTTGCTTTTCACCTGCCTCCAGCCACAGATCTGACTGGAGACCTGGCTTGCAACCTGGTTATGTGCCCTGGCTGGGGAATTGAACCTGCAACCTTTGGGTTCGCAGGCCGGCTCCTTATCCACTGTGCTACCAGCCAGGGCCTTATTTTTATTTTTTAAATTTAAAAATTTTTTAAAGATTTTATTTATTATTTCTAGAAAGAGAGGAAGGGGGAGAGAAAGAGAGAGAGAGAGAGAGAGAGAGAGAGAGAGAGAGAGAGAGAGAGAGGTCAATGTCAATGTATGGTTGCCTTTCACCTGCCTCCAGCCACGGACCTGCCTGGAGACCTGGCTTGCAACCTGGTTATGTGCCCTGGCTGGGAATTGAACCAGTGACCTTTGGGGTCACAGGTTGTCTTTTGACTTTTTAAAAAACTATTTTGGGGGAAAAGGGGAGAAAGGGGCAAAGAAGGGGATGAGTTTAGTCCAGGAAACAGACTAGATGACCCATGGCTATGGACAACGTGTGGGGATTGACTGTGGGAGAGGGGATGGGGTGGGTGGGGCAGGGGAGAGCAGTGGGGAGGGGGGAAATGGGACAAATATAATACCACAACAATAAATTAATTTAAAAAGCATTTGAGATGCAAGAAGTGCTCTTACCACGCAGGCCTTACAGAATCAGTCCTAGTTGGGGGTGAGAGGAGTTGGCATGTGGCTCCACTTTGCTTAGTCTTTTGATAGCTTCTCTCTCCCCACTCTGGGTGGAAGGAGGTGTCAAAAAAAAAAAAAAAGCAAATTGGAGGGGGGCCGGTTCTCACAATCCCTTCTCTGCCCATGTCACCCATAGGGAGCAGAGCAGAAAGGCCCCCAGCCGACAATAACCTTGAATGATCATGAAGAAGTGTCATGGGCCCGGACAACATTTAAATGCCTGGGAAATACGTTATGCCCTGCACGGGTGCTTCCTGCTTCTTCATTTGCCCAGCAGTGAAACTGATGGGGAACCTCATGTATTGAGACAATCGTGGAGCTTTTATGGAAAGGAGCCAGGATTATTGGAGAGGGGCGGGGAGGTGGGAGACCCCTCCCCCTTCCAGCGGCACAGTGTCAGCCCTCCGGGAACACAGTTCCACACCTCTGCTCTAAGAAAGGAAGGAGGGTCCCAACATCTGGCTGCTGTCCCTTTTCTAAAGGCAACCTTATGCTCCCGGGGTCGATGGGGAGGGCTGGCCCGTGCGCTGCACACCCGTGTGCCCTGCCCGGCACGTCCCTCCTCTGCACTTTGCGCACAGTGTGACAGAGGTCACATCCAGGAACACAGTCTCATTAGCCAGCCTGTCCTGCTGGGTGGGTCGTAGCTACTAAGCAAAACACCGATTTACAGCCAAAAAAGCAGTGCCTGTTGAGACCAGGCGAGAGCCAGGACGGGGCAAGGACAGGGCACCCTTCAGCGAACGGGAAATGGGCACAGTGACCATGCACCTGGGCCCAGGTGTGTTTTGTAACGTTCCTGGGACCACGCTGATGAGATTGTCCGTGGTCTTTAAAGTTAGGAGAGACACGGTGCCCACAACGGGAGGCACGTGTGTGCGCCCTCAGCGAACAGAAAACTGGGCTTTAAATTCTGGGTGAGTCACTTGGGCGGTAGCTGCTGGGCAAATCGCCGCCCCCCTGACCTGCCACGCTAGGTCTCCGCAGGTCCAAGGACATAAGGAGGTTGCTGGTCCAGGACTCGGCAGCAATGGGATAAATATTTAAACTGAATCTATATTTAGAAACCAAGGGAAAGCTGAAGACCAGAACAGCAATTTTTGGTTCCTGTTATTTTGTCCATGTTCAGAGGGTATTTTAAAAAAAAAAAAGTTTCTCAAATGTCATAAATCCTGTAGTTTCACACAACTCCGAAGCTACTGCTGCCGCTATTGCTGCCGCTAAGCTATAAAACGAACAAAAAGCTCCACTGTAAAGATGCTTTCAAACCTCCACGCCGCATGTGAGCAGGAAAATGAAGCAGGTAGGCATGATAGAAACCCACCCACTTCTGGCTGCCCCGGGGCCTCCATTCAAATTCATTCCTTGGTTTTCACATGACCTGAGGGACAACTGCTACTTTCAAAAGTATCTGTAAACTCATTTGCATCTGACTTCTCAACGTTTAATTTGTTCCTCCTCCCAAGCTATGTGTGTAAAACCAGCGTTTTCATCAGTGCCCGGAGTGCGCGTAAGCCAATTAACCATCCGGTTTATGAGAGAAGTGTGCACATGCTCAGAATTACCGTGCGATTTGCACTTGGTCCACGGACGAAGTGACCTGCATGGCCGTGTTGCCTGCGTCTGTACGAACAGCCACTCTATGGAACGGCTGCAAAGACGGGGTGCACACTGCAGGTGCCTTTTCACACCCCCAGGGTCGACACGGACCTGGGCTGCTGCTCCCCTGGCACACACAGGAGGTGGCTGAGGAGGCTGCTAGGAGCCAAAGGTGTCTGTGCCTTTTACCTTCACTTGGAATAAAGGAAAACAACAGCAGCTGGCTTGGTGGAAACACTGGGGCAACAGTTGCATGGCTATTCCTACCGGGCGAGGGGTGGGGTGGGTGCTCAGCACAGGCATCGCCAAGCTGGGGCTGCCTCCGCTCTGGGGGACCCCTCCAGCCAGGTGGGTCCCTAAGCACATGCAGGGTCAGGACTTGGTCTCTTCCACAGGCTGTTCTGCCCCTGGGTCTCTTGCTACCAAATAGTGCAGGTCAAATAAGTGGCTTCTCCTGGGGTGGTGGTGGGGGGCGGGGAGCCTCAGCTTTCTCTTTGGTGCGTGAAAGGATTCCGAGGTCATGCTCAGTGTCACTTGTGGGAAACTCTGAGGGGGCAGCCTTGTCACTAGGTCTCTCCAGCCCAAAGCTTGGGGGCTGTAACCCTGGCCTGGAAGCAGACTGAACTCAGCGGAGCCCCGCTTCACCCAGAAAGGCCACAGAAAGGACTTGCTGGGCCCGGCAGCCCCCTCCTGGGAATGTACCCCAAAGAGCG
The DNA here is from genome assembly GCA_004026585.1 of Noctilio leporinus. Lineage (NCBI taxonomy): Eukaryota > Metazoa > Chordata > Mammalia > Chiroptera > Noctilionidae > Noctilio > Noctilio leporinus. Next base: position 400,796 of record PVIW01000616.1, read on the forward strand.
GACTGCAGCATCTCCAGGAGTATTTGCACAGCCGTGCTGGGAGCAAGCCAGGCGTCCACCAGCAGATGATGCGTAAACAACATGTGACCCGTGTGACCCATAATTCAGCCCTAACAATAAGGACAACTCTGACACGTGCTGCCGTGTGGATAAACCTTGAGGATGTTATGCTAAGTGAAAAAAGGCAGTCCCACTCCTGGTACCTACAATCATCAAATTCATAGAGATGGAAAGAAGAAGGGTGACTGCTGGGGGCTGGCGGAAGGGGGAGGTGTATTGTTTTTTTTAATGCGTATGTTGCCAGATGAAAGAGTTCTGGAAATTGAACGCACAACATGTGCTACGAGGCCTGTCCCGAAAGTATCAAGCCAGCGTCAGTATAATTAAGTTTGTGCGAGTGATACTTTCAGGACAGACCTCATACACTTGAACCCCACAGATAAGCAGTGACTGACCAAACAGCGTACATGCACAAGAAATCAAGGCAGGAAACCTTTAAAAGCAAATGTGTTCCCCCATGTTTCTGTTTCCAGCCCCTGACCCGAAGTGGGGCCCTGTGGTAGGATTCAGAACTGTTAGTGGTCAGTGACTTCTTACGTTACTCACAGTTCCCAAATGGCTACCTGGCTCAGGGGGCGGGAAGGGGGCTGGAGGGCTGGGGTGTTGGTTCTAAGGCTGATTTTGGCAACTCAACATTTCTTTTGAAAACACTTCCAGTTACACACAGGTGTAGGTTCAAAGGCAACTACCTTTACACTTGATAACAGCAAAGGTATGTTGGACAATGGCAGAGTTTATTGATGTATTATAGGGAGAAAAATGCCCCCCGCCCTTCAAAGATCTGTGTCCTAATGCCTGGAACCTTCATTCCCCTTTGCCACCTGTCTTACGGGGCAAAGGGAAATGAAATTTGCAGATGGAATTAAGGTTACTAATCAGATGACTTTGAAGTGGGGATATTATCCTGGATTATCTGGGTGGGATTAATATGATCACAAGGGTTCTGAAAAGTAAGCAAAGGAGGAGGCAAAAGAAGGTGTCAGAGTGACTGACATGATGTGAGAAAAACTCAACTTGCCTTTGCTGGCTGTGAACTAGACAGAGGAAGGGGCCACAAGCCAAGGAGTCCTGGCAGCCCCAAGAATCTGGAGAAGGCAAGGAAAGGGATCCTACATGGAGCTAACAGATAGGAATAGATAGGAATGTGGTCTCTGCCTTGACTTTAGCCCAGTGAGACCGTATCAGACACCCGACCCACAGAATTGGAGGGTATTACATTGGCATTGTTTGGGCTGCTGAGTGTGCGGCAGAAACAATAAACTAAGAAATCCGTTTTCAAAGATGAGTCATGGCCATCAGATAAGGCTGCTTGGGGGTACCAAGCAGAACCAAGGTGAGAACTGAACTCTCTCTCTCAAGGGTCCCTCATTCAGGATAAATACTCCATAAACGAGGAGTCAAGAAACAAATATATCCCATCATACGTATACTATCACACACATCCCATAGTACTCATATACGTTCACAGGGTCCAACGACCCCTGTCTATGAGTACCCATTATGGTAGAACAAACTAGTCTAAAGTATAGTGGCTTTAGACAGCAACCATTTAGAGTTTCTGTGAGTCAGGAATCCGGACAAGGCACAGACAGAGCAGGTGTCTCACTCTACTGTGCCTGGATCTTCACCCAAAAGACTTGAGCTTGGGAGCTGGAGTCCTCTGAAGGATCTTTTATTCGGGTGCAGCCTGCCCACGTGGTGTGGGCTTCTTTACAACATGGTCGTCAAGAGAATCTTGGTAGGTGTGGGAGAAGGAGCTTTGAGGTGTGTTGGATTTGAATTCCTAGGGGCATCCAAGAGATGGGGAGGAGGCAGTTAGGTATAAGGTTTGGGTTGGAGATGGAAATTTGAGGTCCATAACCTGTGTATAATGGTCAAAGCCCACAGCAGAGGTTCCCCGCCTTTACTGTAGAAAAGGGAAGACCTCCAAGGCTAAGCCACCTGGGACTCTCCACTGTAGAGGCCAGGGAAGGAAGGGGTCAGGAAAGAGACTAGAAGCCACAAGGTAGCAGGAAAGCCTGGAGAGCCTGTTACTCGCGCAACCAAGAGGGGGCTCACAGGAGGTGAGTGACCATGAATGACCGCTGACAGGTTAGGGAAAATGAGGCGACAGACAGGCATTTCTATTATTACAGTTCCTTAGATCCGTGTCAGGCAGAAGGAAGGAAGGAAGGATGAACGTGGCTTTGGGACCTGGGAATGGGGAGGACACAAAGGCCCAGCGTGCTGGCGATGTTTGGCACCTTTGGGGAAGTGTGAGCCCAGAGACAGCAACGCAACGGGCTGGATACTGGGACGCGGTAGCCGCCACTGCGGCCGCCTGGGGTGCCAGCGGTGTGGACTTGTTTCCAACCAAGGGTGGGGGCAGGGACTCGGCCGGTGCGCACAAACCAGGCACATCTACCACAGTCCCATTTGCCTCAAACCAGTGGGCCAGTCCTCGGTGCCCCGGGACGCGGCTGCAGTGCCGTCTAGCTTCTCAGCGTTCCCGCGGACCGAGCTGCGCCGCGATTGGGGGTGGGGACAGACCAGCACGGGGCTGGGGACCCACGCGGGGCAGACGGCAGCGCTCTAGAGGCTGCCGCTTGCTATCTGTATCTCATTATTATATATTTTTCACGTTAAAGGATGCCTTGCAGTCTCCATGCTGATTCATGGCACCTACCTCGCCTCCTCGTCTAAACTTCAGTTCACTGGTGGAGCGTGAACGCCCACAGCTCCGAGGGAGCATTCAGGTGTCTTTCGGGAAAAGAGACGGAAAGTTAAAAGATGGGGGTGGGCAACAAACTGCTGTCGGGGTGCACGGGCGAGTCGCGAAGCCTCCCGGAGTCAGAGGGTCGGACACGAACAAGGAGCTCGGCAACCCGGGTCGAGCAGTGCCTCGCGGTCCCCGGGCGCGGGGTCCCTCGGGGCGGCGCAGGAGTCGGCAGGGGGGTCCGGGAAGGACCCGGGAGGCGCCGGAGGTCGGCGAGCGCGAAGATCCCGTGCGCGAGGTGCCCGCGGGTCCCGCTGCGGCGGGGGCCCCAGCCCCGCGCGCGCCCTTCCCCGCGGTCCGCCGGCCGGCGCGGACTACAAGTCCCAGGGAGCCCAGGGCGGGCGCGGGGCGGGGCGGGCGCAATTCCCCGGGATCCGGCGCGCGAGGAGCGCCGCGGAGGACGCAGCGGCGGCCGAGGGCGGCGAGCGAGCGCGCGGGCGGGGCGGAGGCGGGGCCGACGTGGGCCGAGCCCTGCGTGCCGGGGAGGGGGCCGGCCGGGCAGGCGGCGGGCGGCGCTGGGAGCGGGCTCCGCGGCTAGCTCGGCGCCGGCGGCTCGATCCCGGCTCGGCGGGCGGCGCGCGGCGGACGCGGGCGGCGGACAGCGCGGCACGCAGCGCGCGGACCCACGCGCGGCGCGGCCACTGCCCCGGGCCGGCCCTCGGCCCCGGCGCCCGGAGCGCGGAGGCTGCCTGGCGTTAATGGCTGCTCCGAGGGGCAGCGCCTAGGTGGACGCGGCCGCGGCGCGGGAGGCGCCCGAGCGAGCCTGCTCAGGGACGGCGGCGCGCTCCATGGGGGCCCGCTGACCCGGGCGCCGGGGCCCGCTCGCTCGCCCGCCGCGTCCCAGCCATGAACTGAGTCCCCGGGCCGCCCGCGCCCGCTCCGCTCGCTCCTTTCTTCTCGCGCCTCCTCCGCCCGCCGCCCGCGGCCCGGCTCCCCCGGGGCTGCGGCGCCCTGGGCTCAGCGGCCCGCGGGCCCCGGGGCGCGGGGCGGCGGCGGCGGCGGCGGGGGGCGCAGCTCCGGGCGCGGCGCCTGCACCATGAACTACCAGCAGCAGCTGGCCAACTCGGCTGCCATCCGGGCCGAGATCCAGCGCTTCGAGTCGGTCCATCCTAACATCTACTCCATCTACGAGCTGCTGGAGCGCGTGGACGAGCCGGTGCTGCAGAATCAGATCCGGGAACACGTCATCGCCATCGAAGGTGAGGGCCGGGCCGTCGCGGGGTTTCTGGAAAGCGCGGGGGAGCGGGCGCCCTCGGTGCGGCGGGGCGCGCGCGCGTGTGTGCGTGAGTGTGTACACACGCGCCGGCCGTGGCACGCGGCTGCCCCGCGAGGGAGCAGCACTGCGGGGCTCCGTACCCTGCGATGCGGGGCGAGAGCCCGGGGGAGGTCGCGGGCCAGCGGGCGCGCCGGCAGCCCTGCTGGGCAAGATGGGCAGCGGGGTCTGTCCTGTGAGAAAGTGGCTGCGCGGTCGTGTCCTGGGTCGCCGGACTGACCCGACCCAACCGCCGCCTGGGGGCAGCTGGGGGGTTGGCGTCACCCACGGTGACAGGTTACCGGTCTTGCCCAGCGGTGCTGGAGGTCGTTGAAGGGGCGGGTTGAGAAGCGCTGCTGCTGGGGGTGAGGCTCTGGCCAGCGTGTTAGGAGGGGCAGGGCTGCCCCCTGCACCCCCCTTTGTGGTTTTGCTCAGTTCAGGGCCACAGTGGAGGCTGCTGAGCTGAGCCCTGTGCCCAGAGTGGGCTACTGCTGCAGGCAGACGGCAGGGGGTCCCTGCCTGCGTCCCCATGAGTGTTTTCCACCAAGTCCTGGGCCAGATTAGGGGAACCCTACCAGGAGGGAGGTCCCTCAGAAACCCGAGGGTCTCCCTTCCCCGTTCCTGGAAGCCCGCCACGCTTCCCGCGTGCTAGGCAAGACTGCCCTGCAGGAAATGTGGGAAGAGCCTGCGTCTCCTGGGCTTGTGTTCTCTCCCGGTTCCCCGTGGGTCTTACTGCTCTGCTCTCAGCTATGGGTTACCGCCTTGTTTTATCCACTTGGTCCTGCTCTGGTGCACCTGGAGACCAGGTGGGATGGAAGCTGGGGTTGTCCACCAGCCCGTCAGGCAGTGAGTGGTCTCCCCTGTCTTGTCGCTGTTGGCCGGTGAGGGTGAAGGGTCTGTAGGGTGGGCTGTCCATAATGCAGAACTGTGCTGGCCGAAGGCGGGTAGGGACATCGCAGAGGGAGGCCTGGCCGCAGCTGTCACCCACCACCTCTCCATCTTTAGTGCGAGGGCATCGGCCAGGGGAGGGCTTTGCTTTGGCACCTTGCAGTCTGCATGGCTAACCCGAGTGCCTAGGTGGACCACTCAGGTGGGAAGGTGAATGTTGGGGTGCTGATCCGCTTGGCATTTGGCAGCTCCATGGACTTGAGGAGGGCAGGGTCAGGCTGCTGATCGGCCGGTGGTATCCACAGGGCCAGCTGGTTCTGTTGGCAGATCTGAGCCACTCTGCCCCAGTCTCCTGGGGGGCCGGCCACTCCGGGCACCCGGCTGCCCTCTTTTGGCCATTTCAGAGGCTTTCCGACTCCTGAAGAGGTAGGGGCTTCAGGGAGGCCACGGATGGCCCAGGTTGCTGATGGTCTGGTGGTAGGTAGGCGTGTCCCCCAGGGCCTACCTGGGGGTGAGGGGGTGGCATACCTGTGTCATTTGTCCCTCTGCGGCACCCACAGGTGTCTGATGAAACACTTTGAAAGTCGGTGCCGAGTAGGAACGTACCTGACTGAGCGTGGCCAGGCCTGTGATTCACACCGCTGCCTCCCGTTCCCATCTGGGAGCCCAGGGCTGGGGGCTCGCACACGTCCAGCAAAGTGATTGGACTCTAGAAAAAGGATGTGGTTTCATTTTGTAAAAACACTGAGTGGTTTCTGGTAGCTGGATGTCTGCATTTATGACATGAGACCAGTGCCCTTCTTGGCCGAATCCCTGTCACTCTGCGAGCCGCAGTCAGCGAGTGGATTCTGCGTGGGGCTTTGAGGGCGTTGTTTCTTTTCTGTGAGAAAGGACCATTGACGTTACGTCAGAGCACGATGCCGTCGCACCGTGGCAGTTTTGTGACGTGGAAGCAGACTTCCCTGAGATGGGCTGGCGGAGCCGACCTCCAGGCTGGCTCTCAGGTGCCTCCTGACCTGGAAACAGAGCCCCTGGGGTTCGCACCAGCCCCGTGGCACCTCTCTCAGTCACGTGTCCTGTGGTCCCATCCCCGAGAAGGTTTGATTTGAGAGCGCCACCAACAGCCAGGTGTCATGTTCTCTGTCCACCCTGTCCAGTTGCTTATCACGTGTGGCAGAGCTTTGGCAGGACCAGTTCTCCGGAGACGTATTTAATGTATCCGTTGCAGGTGTGCACGTTTGGGGACCATACCCTCTCCCTGCCTCGGATGAGCATAATTGTTCTTGGCCAGTGTTGACTGTATTTGTAAGATTTCAGGTTTCATTGAAGGGTGCAGGTTTGGGGCCTTTTCGTTATTGGTGTAAAGGTCTTGTTTTCCCCCTGAGACACAAGTCTCACTGGTTTCTTCATCACCTCCAAATTAAATCTCATGACCTGGGGGAGGTGGCTGACCCCTTCCTGTCCAGGTGTCCATCCCCTCCAGCCTGGTTTGTGTCCATATCTTTCCCCGCCTGTCCCCATTGCAGTGGGCTGCCTGCTCAGGCCTCCAGCTCCCCGAGGCTCCGGCCCTTGCTCCACTGCAGCCCGAAGGACAGGGAGCTCTCAGAGGCAGAACTCCGTGCGCACCCGCCCTGTCTCCCTGTGATTCCGTCGCTGTGTTGTGTGTGCATGGCCCCTGGATGCTACCCAGGAATCGACAGTTTGACGGGTGGACCTGCCGGAGTGAGGGCGCGCTGAGAGGTCACGGAGCGCACGTGTGGGGCTGCACCCCTTGGGGACCCAGTGGGTTAGCTTGGGTGGAAACCAGGTTTTCTCTGGTGAATGTGGGGGAAGCAGACTTGCTGTCTGGATCCTTGCTTGTGCCCACGGTTGGTGTTTGTGTTGGTGTAAGTGGATTTCAGACATAGGACCAGTTCATCCAGCGGGACGGAGGAAGGACAGACCGGGCGCTGGCCTGATGTGGTACCTTCGCTGTGGCTTAGAGAGGTGGGGTTCTCAAAGTTGAACACACAGTCGAACCACACGGAGGGCAGGCAGATGGCTGTCCCACACCCGAGTTCCTAGCGCGCAGGCTGGCCTGGGGACACTCTGGGGAGCATTGCTGGGGCTGGTGGGTCCCCAGGGAACTGGGTGGCTTCTCTAGGCCAGCACTGCCCGGGCTTCTTCTCTCACCCCCCCTCAGGTTACAGGGGAGAGCGTTACTTGGGGTCACGCAGCGTAAAGACGGCGAACTGGATTTAAACCTGGTCCTCACGGGTTCAAGTTCACGCTCACTCTGCTGCCAGGGTGCTGAGCACCCTGTGAGGGAGTGGGGGGCAGACGTTGTCAAGGGAGTCAGTGGGGAGGTGGGCAGCTGGTGTGCCCTTCCAAGTCCTGGTCTGGGTTCTGTGCCGTTCCTTTGGAGAGTGTTGGTGTTTAGTGGGTCTCCTTCGAGTGCACCCGTGTGCGATGACGCGGTTTGTTGCTCTTTCAGAGCTGCAGGGGCGCTTCTCTGGACCGGGCTGTGTGTGCCAGGGCCCGGGGAGGCAGGGCTGGGGGTGGGGGCTGCAGGGAGCCGCAAAGCCCACCCGTGGCCCTGTTCCACCACCGCTGTGTTCTGTCCCGACCAGATTTTGTATTTCGTGAAGACTAAAACCCCTTATTTTGCAGCCTTCTTTTTTCCTGTGTGCCCTGCAGGTGTTTATGGTTTGTCATCCTGGCTCTGGCTTGTTCTAACTGCTGCCTGGGTCTTGTCTTGTGTTTCTTCAGTGTTCGCATTCACAACAGTTGTGCCCCAGACCCCCCCCTCCCCCACACCCCGGAGCCTGTGGGTCTTTGGCTTAAGTGATTGAGTTCGGGGAAGCAGATCAGGCTTAGTTATTTTTAAATTCGAGTGTTCGGGGCTCCGACCGATGCCCAGCCACATAATTCCTTCCCTTTGTGAAGTACCTTTCTCCGAGAGGCAAACTGCAGTCCACAGATGTCCGTCTAATCTCCGTAGCATCTGTTATTTTCGTACGGGGCCTGCGTGAGCGGCGGCAAGGCCGGCCTTCCGGGGGCTCCGAGGCCTCGGGATTTGGGAGGCCTCGTTTTACAGCGTGGGAAGCTGCGCATAGGGCTGTGTGTGCAGTGACTTCCCCAGGACACGCTGCTGACCCGAGGGGCACGGCTGGCACTGTGTCTGGGCCCAGTCCCTCCTCCTGCCTGTGCTCCTCACCTGCTGCTGACCAGGGCGGGAAGGGGGTCTCGGTTGCATCTGGGGGCTGGGGAGGGACCGAGGGCAAGTACGATCCCTACCAGGAAGGGGGGTGAACGGACCCTTGAATACCCAGCCAAACAGCTTGTCTGTGTTTGAGGCTGGAGGTTTTTCCATGAAGAGCAGGCTAAATATAGGCTCCAGGGTGGGGACCAGGGCCCGAGAGGGGACCGTCCTCGCTCTGATATTGTTTCTTCCACTGGTAATCGGAACTCGCCCCTGGCCCGGGGCAGGTGCCACCCACCCTGTGCTCTGGGGACAGATTGCTGTTTGGTTTCACCAGGGCTTGTTTGCGCATTTGGCGCCCCTCCCGCTGCGCAGTGGGGATGGTCTTTTTCGGGCTGCAGTGTTGGAGTGTGTGTGCAGTGTTTCTACACAAGCAGGCGTCTCGTCTTTAAAACTGCTCATGCCGTCTGCTTGTCATAGCATCATGGGTAGAAGCTGCCTTTTTTTTTTTTCTTTTTTAAAGGGTGGGAAACACTTTTCACGGTTCTGGGAGAATTTCAAATAATTCCTGGCCATGTTCACAAGCGATTTATGTTTGGTCTTAGAAACGTCCACCTTGAAGGGGCTCTTGCCGCGAGTACTGGGTTGACTCCCCGCGCAGGGCGAGGCTTCGCTGGAGCGGAGAGGACCGCGGGGACAGCCCTGTCTCGGGAAGCGCGCGGACTTTCAGCCCGAGTTTTGGCTGATCCAGGCACCAACTGCGTGGAGGGTGTTGAGAGGATTGGCGTTTTCTCCTGCTGAACTCCTGCAGCAAGACCTGCTGTCGCCTCCGGCAGGGCCTCTCTGCTCCCTGCGTGGTGCGCGGGGCCGTGGGGGCCGTGGGGGCCGTGGGGGCCGTGGGGGCCGCGGGGGCCGCAGCGGGCAGGGCGCTGTGGGAAAGGGGTGATGCAGGGGACCGGGTCTGGGGAGAGTCAGTGCACTGACACTCCATTTGTGTTTCCAGTCGCCCTTTTCCCAGAGGGGCGGGGGGCACATGCCCCAGGCAGGGCACCTCCGGAAGTCTGTCCGTCCGCCTCTTGTCTTCGGAGGCCGGGGTGCTGCTGTGGGCAGCGCCCATCTCCTGTTCTGCCGCTGCTCCTGGGGGCGCAGGCTGGCGAGCCCGGCTTCTTTCAGACACAAACAGGAGCATTGTTTCAGCTTCAGCTCCCACAACCGAGCCTGGGTCTCCGATTTCCCGGATTCTTACTCGGAGTTCGGGATTGGTGGGGTCGAGGCATCGGCCTTCCTCATTGTTTACCAAAGGGGAGGAAGTTTCCACACTCCGACCACTGCGTGTAACCAGATCAAGAGCCAGGAGGGGCCAGCCGGGGAGGCCCAGCCACACTGTGTCCTTAGAGACCGTTTGTGCCTCAGCTCATCCCCGTTCCGTCGATGGGCACCTGAGCGGCACCACGTGCCTTCGGTGCCCGTGTGTCCCGGTCCCACCGGGCGTCTGCAGGGGGCCGAGTGCCGGAGCCTCTCCCCTCTTCTCTGGCGGGGTCCGCCGTCCTGAAACCTTGCTGTCAGGCAGGCCCTCTCGCTGCTGTTCAAGGTCCAGCTCGTGACCGTCAGGCAGGCGGTTGAGCAGCCGCCTCCTTCCCTGGATTTCCTTGTGTGTTGGAAAGCAAATTCCAGCACTCTGAGATGTTAGGTTTCACACTGAGGGTTGTCTACAGACTTGTTATTTCCTTGTTAGTGGAGCAATGACAGCCCCGTAAGGGGAGCGGGGCGAGTGAGTGGGTTTACCGAGAAGCACTTTCTTCAAACTCGGACAGTGCTGTCTGCTGACCCTGGACCGGGGCCCGCTGACCTCGGGGCGCCCGCTGCCCCCCAGCCAGTGGGGGTCCTCCTTCTAGCCCCGGCCCAGACTGCGGAGCCCATCTCCCCAGGTCCTGCTGTTAGGTAGCCTGGTGGTATTTGAAAGGAAACTCATTTGCTACTTTTGGCCTAAACTGTTTCATGGTCTTAAGTAATTAAGTCTCTGCACAATTCGGTTTCTGTTGTTTGTAGCAATTATGGGAAAACACAAAAGAAAAAAAGCTAAGTGTGGCTAACTCTGTGCTGTTCTCAGGGTCCATTTTCTTTGTCCATTCTGTGTGTCCTGGGCCCCCCACACCCTTTACAGAAGCCATGCTGGCCCCCAGCGCAAACCCGGAGCTCATGTGAGCCCAGGACGCAGGTCGACTCAGGTCCAGGGCTGTGTGCCTGTGTGAACTTCTCCAGGTGCTTTACAAGCGCAAATATTTATTTTGAGGGGTGGGGCTGGAGGACTGTGTTTACCTTCCCTTTGTTCAGCATGGGAAGCGGCTGATGTGAGAACCAATGGGCGGGATGCTGTGCAGCACCTACCAAGGGCAAAGCGCAGTGTGTGACTCTTGGGGACACCAGGCGGGGAGCCATGGAGAGCAGGCTGGAGCTCCTGGGCCGGCCGGGAGGGTGGTGGCCAGGCGGCGGGAGCTGGGTTGGCGTTCCCTCAGGGAGGGGGCATTGTGAAACTCAGCCCTGCAGGTTAGGAATAGCATGGTGGCTGTGGGGCAGTGGGAGCGGAGCGGCAGGGTGGGTTCAACCCAGAGCCTTTGTGGGAAGGGGGACATGCGCAGGGAGCGGGAGAGCAGAGGTGGGCCCCTAAGACGTGCACAGAGGTGCAGGTGCGCCGTTGCCGCTGAGTCTCGGGGTGGAGGGAGCTGGGGCAGGGACTGAGGTTTGGTCCCCGGAACACAGCGCTTGGGGACATTTCCTCTTCTGGTGTGGGGGGGAGGGAGGTGCTTGAACACTCGGGATTTGTAGAGGTGGGCCCTGCCCCCATGGGACGCGCTCGGCTGAGTAGGTTTGGGGGTCGCCCGCTCTGTTACCTGGGCGGAAAGACAGGCACCCAGAATGCATTGCAGCCTCTCCCTCGGCAGGTTCTTGAGTGGGTGTCCAAGGGAAACACCGGTCTCAGGACCTGAGTTAGTCCATCCGGCGTGGAAGGGACTTACATGGCTGAGCTTCTGCGCTCGGCCCCTGAGGTCTGCTTATCTAGCCGGGTAGCCTCCTAGGAACTGTGTCTTTTTCCGAGGAACGCACCCATCCGTCTGCGTGTCTGTCAGGACAGCGCATCCGTCTGTAGCTGCGTGTCTATGTGTTTCGGCGCAGAGGGTTTACTGCTGGGTCTGGCAGAGCCGGAGGCTGGGCTGCAGGGGCGAACTGGGCCTGTGCCGGGCAGGGCAGGGGCACCTGTGGGCCGGTGGTCGGCTAGGAGAGCAGAGGCTCTGCTGTGGAAGGGCCCAGGGGACCCGGGAGGAAGCCCTGTGAACCCGAGAAGATGGGAAACTGATGGCATTTGGGGGGTGTCATTGACAGATGCCATGTCACCTGGCCCAAGAGGAGGCCTTGAAAACCCTTATCTCTGCCCCCAAAACCCCGCTGGCTTCACACGCACAAGTTCGCTTCCAGTCTTCACTACCATCATTTTCCCAGGATCTCAATCTGCGCTTGCCTTGCCGGTCACCGGTATCACCTACACCTCTTTCTGCCTGCAGTCCACACCTGGGGTCCCCGAGCCCCCAGCTCACCAGGAGGCCTTCAGGGGGCTCGGTGGCAGCAGGTCTGCGCTTCTCCCCAGAGCCCTCGTGGCTTCCCAGAGGGGGAGCTGCTCTGGACCCCACGACGGGCTGCTGACAGTGGCTCTGAGGTCCCCCCTTCGACGGCACAGAGCCTGTGCTGCTTCTAGAGTGCCCCCTGCTACTTCCGGTGAACACAGGTTGGGGGCGCACTCTGGTCTGGGGGTACACAGAGGGCCTGCATGGTGATCCGTCTGCTGGGAGGCCTGGCACTTCTCTCCTTGATGGATGTAACGGGGTGTCTGTGTGGAGCGGCACGTGTGGTGGGAGTGAGGTGCCCCTGGGCCAGCGGAGCCGTCCCCACCCGGGCACTTTGGGTCCCTCCTGGGTCCACCCCCGGAAAGAGTGGCCCACAGTCTAGGGTCTGGGATTTGGTGAGCGAGAGGTTTTGCTTCTAAGAGACAGAATTTGGTTATACCTCCAGGAGGATCTATTTTCCTCACCATTTTGTGGTAAAATTTTCAAACTTGGAGAGGAGTTGCAATAAAGTTTACAAGAGCAAACTTACATACCCATTGCCTCGATTTCTTTGTGAAATTGCTCCGTCCGCCCGGTTCAGCCGCCCTCTCTGTAGAAAGCTGAGTTTTCCAGGGCTGGCCCCATCTTGGGGTCTGAAGTGTTTCTGGACTCAGCGCCCGTCCGTGCTGTGGCTCCAGCGCCAGGTGCGCCGTTGGCTGGTGCGGGCAGGTGTTTATCGAGTGGTTCGGGTGCAGGGCCTCGTCCGCAGGGAAGCAGGGTGGACCTGCGCTTCGTGGGGACAGCCTCCTGCTGTGTGGATCTTGGTACTGTGCAAAGTCGGACACAAGGGGAAATGGGCTAGAATTCTGCAGCCCGGTGTTGTGTGCGTGTGTGTGTGTGTGTGTGGGAGGACAGCCCCTCTGTGGGCCTCGATGGTTTGGACACAGTTCTCTGTGTCCTGGCACTTAGTTTCAGGAGTAGCTGATGCAGTGACATGGAACTCAGGCATTTTCTTGTTGGAACATGTTGCCTTGTGACCACTTCCTGGAATGATGTCATGGAGGATCACAGCCTGGACGACTCTCTGTGGCCTGCAGGAGACAGCCAGCCTTGGCCCGGGATCCCAGACAGGCTCTCGTCACAGTGACTTGCGTGGAACTGCTGGGAAGTGCGTCTGCCCCTGGGGGCCTCGGTGGCTGGAATCCACGGGGTTCAACTCTGAGCCCAAGGTTCCTCCAGCCTGCAGAGTGACTGTCCTGCCCCGTCCATTGCTCCTTGGTGCCTTAACTGACCTGGCCTGGTGGAGGGGCCCGATTGCTCTAGTGTTGGGTTGTCACTCCTTCACCAGTAGACAGCGAAATGCCACCTGTGGAGGAATATCCACAGCTGGGCGGGAACCACCGTGTGTGTGTGACCCATATAGTCCATGGGCGCCTAGCACTCGCATGCCTTGTGTAACACGTGTGCACGCATGAGGCCTCATTCCAACACCCAGGTGTGTGTGGGGTCTGCAGAAGGACCAGCTTCTGCAGCACCCTGGTCCCTAGGCGCAGGGAGAGACGGTGAAGAGCAGGTGGGAAGCTGTCCTAACCCGGGTGACCGCATGCCGTTGTCACTGTAACTGTGGTAAACGTGTCAGGGATGATTGAGGAGCCTGTGCTGGTGGGTGGTGGGAGGAAGGTATTCAGGCAGACGCTGGAGGTCTAGTTCAGCTGTCAGTTGTGAGTTGTAGGGAGGAGTCTTCAAAGTTGGAGTCATTTCCAGGCTGAGCTGGGAGCTGAGGAAGAGTGTGATTCTGATCTCTGCAGTGTTAACTACAGTGTTAATTACAGAACCTGATGAGGCCCAAATTCCTGTTTCCCAGCCTGAGCCTAAAGGGGGCTGCCTGCTGGGTGCCAGCCGTGACCTGGGTGACCTCGCAGTGGGCTGATGGTCCCAGTCTCCTCTTGCAGCCCCTGCCGTTCTCCGCATGTCCTGCGCAGAGCTGGCCTGTGTCCTTTTGTGGGGGCTGAGTCAGCAGGTTCCTCCCTGGGATCATCCTCTTTGGCTTCACCTTAGCTCTGCCGCTGTCCCCATGCCGCAGGGCGTGTCCAGGACCTGCCAGGCCTCCTCGTGGGCTGCAGGCCGCTGGGCTCACAGCGGGATGTGCTAACCGGCTGAAATGCCCCACCAGGGCCGCTGTCATTTCCGTCTGATCGTGCGCTTCCAGGCCAGGTAGATGTTTAGATGATGGGAATGGATGTCATGGTGTGCTTCAGCGGTCACCTCTTTAAATGCCACTAGGGGCTGAGCTTCTGAGGTCCGTGGCCCTGAGTGTCCTGCCTTTGCTCCACACCCTCCCCAGCGGCACAGCCTTCCCTGTTGAGCCGGCTGATGAGACAGGGTCTTCCTTCCAGCACCGTGGACAAAGAATAGTTCAGTCTCAGTCACGCCTGGTTGGGGCGGAAGGAGTTTTCGGAGGGCCTGGCTGCCCATCTCAGGGGAGAACTCAGCAGTGGGCAACCAGACTTGTCCCCTTGGCTTGGTCTGTCCAGGTGTGAGGGCCGAGTGCTCCCCAGCGTTACCTTAGGGGCCACTTCTTCCCTGGGCACCCAGGGCCACCCGCCCAGCTGACTCCCTGTTCACCCCACCTCCTCCCCGCGGGCCCTTCCCACCCTCCCCGCACCTGCCACACCTCTCCTTGCTCCGGCCTCACGGAACCTTAACGCCACTTGCAGTTACATTTGCACGTGTGGGTGTGTTTGACAGTCCCCCCCACGCCCCCAGCCCGGGGCCTGTAGACCCAGCTGTTGCGTCCCTGGAGCAGTGGCCCGGGCGGCTTGCCAGCCAGGGTGGGATGGAGGCGGCCGGGGACCACCTTGGCAGGCTTTACACCTGCCGGAGCTGGAGGACAGGCTGTCCACCTGCCGGACGCAGTTGGCCCTCAGAACAGGCCCCGCCTGGGGATGCCGGGGAAGGGGCCAGGCAACGCGGATTGCGGCGAACTTTTCTAGTCTCGGGTTGGGCAGATCCGTTTTCCATGGTGACTGTTACCTTGGCTCTTGTTACATAACCGCTGTTAAATTCAGATACAAGGTTTTTAAAGCTCGGGTTCCAGCATTTAACCACACCCAGGACTTCAACGATACTGCCTTTTGGGGGTTTTCTGGATAGAAAAAGAGGACGTTTAATCAGAAACGTGGGTTTATTTGACCGAGAACTCTCCGTTAGAAAGTGCGGTGTCTCTCAGAACGTCCTTGCTGGGGGCTGTCAAAGGCTGCGTCCACCTGTGTGGGGCCTCCTCCAGGGAAAGCCCCCCTGCTTCTCTGGGTGGTCTTTATTCTCCACAGAGGTGGAGGATGGCTTGGTGGGAGGATGGGGGTGCGGGCTGAGGGCAGGGACCCCAGGCCCCGCATACGGAGCTCACTGCCTGGCTCCCCTGTCCACACGTGCGGCCGTCACAGCAAGGCGCGGGCCTTTCTCCGGAGCACGCAGGAGGACGCGGCCACCTTTGCTGACCCCCTCCCTCGGGGCCCTGGGCAGCTGGTCACCCTCAGCTGGGCCAGCTCTGTGGGGCCGAATCCCCCCTCGGATCTCCCTGCCCTTTCTTGGGGGATCATTTTGCGATCACGTGTGTGGCTCTCACGCGGAGCTTCTGCACCTGGAGGGCCCGGTGCAGCAGTTGCCTGGATCCGTCACGTGGTCAGAGAAGGCCGCGTGCCAGGTGCGCGGTCCTGTGTGCCCGGCCCAGTGCTCCCTGCCCACTGGCTCCTCCCCATGGAGGCTCTGTTTCAGATTTTAGTTACGAATTCCTTTTTAGGAAGAGGAGACATAAACAGCTACTTGGAAATGCTGTGCTCTGTGAGGACCGCCAGGAGAGGCGAGGCCAGCCCGAGGCGGTGCGTGCCGGGTGGGCGCCCTGGCCCAGGAGTGGGGCTGGCCCTGGCCGGGACAGCCCTGTGCCAGCAGCTGGCAGGAAACAACCCTGTTGCCTGGAGGCATCTCCGACAGCTGCTCCCACTCCCCCTTCCAGAAAGTTCCATTAAACATTTCATGAATGCCCTCCGATTTCACTCCCTTCCCTCAACCAGTAAAATCTATTCTTGATAGCACCAGCTGTTTATTAAGTGTGTACCTCTATAGGACCTCACGTTAGTAAGCTCATAGCATGCTTTGGGTCATTTTATCCTGGTCACCCCAGGCCCGAGGAGGTGGAACTCCCACCTCACAGGCCAGGAGCTGAGGTGTTTCAAGCCGCGCCCACACCTGCCCACACCTGCCCACACCTGGACGTGGCAGGATCCAGGCTCGGAACTCACCGGCACAGGCTGCTGGTTGAGGCGGTTCAGGGGAGGGGAGAGGAGACCTCTGAGACCGGCCCAGCGTCCGCAGCCCTTGCATGCTCCAGGCGGGGGTTGGAAACTCGTCCGCACTGGCCTTCCTCGCCAGGGCTAGAGACTGTCACAGCCGCTGGCTGCTCTGTGGTTTGGTGGCACAGGGCAGGGACAGTGCCAGGGCCGCTGCCCGCAGTGACGGGTTCACGTCTGGGAGGGGGAGACCTTCCAAACAGCACGCCTCTGACGGTTCACCTGCTTCAGAAAATGCGCAACACCTTTAGCCCAGGCTGGTTGAAACTCAAGGCTTAAGGCACATGAATTGTGTGGCATTTTCATAATGGAGATGCTAGCAAGCAGTTAGTTTTTAACACGGATGGGTGAAGTGACTTTTTCTCTGAGCTATAATTAGCATAATAGGGAGCGATTGATGTCCGGGAATCTGAGCGATTCGCTGGAGGTAACGCAGAGCCAGGTGGCCGAGCCCAGCGCCAGGCCCGCCCGTGGCTGCGCTCCAGGGCCCGGCTTCTGCCTGGGCAGCCTGGCATGAGCACTGCGGCCTCCATCCAGGGGTGGGGCTGGTGGGTCAGCTGGCACCATCCTCTTTCAGAGAGGGTCACCCCGGATGGAGAGAACGGCAGGAGCTGCCCCTGCTGTCCCATCCTTGACTGTCCTGTCCAGGATGGAGGTCCCTGATTCCAGGGCTCTGTCCCCAACATCCCTTCCAGTGGCATGGGGGGCAGTCTGCACCGTTTTAGGCCAGGCTGCCTTCCAGGCATGCGTCTCTCACAGGTCCCCACCTGTGCAGGGAGCTGACACAGCACCCTGCCGGCCCAGTCAGGGGGAGCCTGGGGCCTCGTGCCTGTGTGGCTGGGAAGGGTGGGAAGTAGAGGTGGTGGCGGTGCCCGTTTCCAGTCTGGCCTCCAAGTGTACGAAGTGTGTGGAGCTGTTCTGAGAGTCCCACCTGAGCTGTCTCACCCGCTTAGACAGGACTCAGCTGTGAGGGTCCTGTGACCCTTGGCGCACGGACACTGTCAGCGCTGCCAGGGGGCTTCAGAGTTGCGGTGCTCTTTCTGCACTTACTCTATTTTAGCTGTGGTTTTACTGAGCTGGGGTTTGCACACGTATGGAAAGTCCACAGGTTGTAAGTTTTACCAAAGGTGAAGCCTCAACCGGCCACGGACCTTGTCCGTTTCTCTGGCCTTTCCCAGCCCTCTGGGACCCGCGCTTCCCCTGCCCAGCGGCGCTCTGTCGCTGCGGGTTGGTTTTCACCTCTAGAGCCCAACAGAAGTGGGATCATGCGGAACAGCTCCTGTCTTCGTCTGGCTTCATTCAGCCTGTGTGGTGACTGAGATTCACCCACGTCATCTCGTGTTCTTTCCTGCCGCCGGACAGCACCTATCCGTGCACGTCCCCCGCTCTGCTGACGTCAGCCGCGTGCGGGGCTCGGCTTCTGCATGAAGCTGCGGTGGACGTCCACCCACGGTTCTTCGTCTGGGTGTCCACCGCTCTGGGTGCGTGGCTGGGAGGTAGGGTGGGTGTGACCTGCTGAAGGCTGCCAGCCCCTCTTCCAAGTCGGTTGACGGCGCACTCCTGCCGGCAGAGTGAGTCTGCATTGTGGGTTAGGGTCATCGGGCTGTTGGCAGTGACAGTGGGGGAGCATCTGGCGGGAGAGAGTTCATGTCCACTTTGTGCCCAGATGCCACATCAGCAAATGTGGGCTGATTTTCATCTTCATTGGGAGTTCGGTGTCAGTTTTCTTGCTTTGGGGGAAAGTACCAAGGATGGGAAATGCTGGTGGTGTTGACTTGGGAATAAGGAAATGAACCAGGCACTTCCATTGCTGCCTCCCTTTCCCTGTTAGGACAAGCCCCGTGCACATGCTGGGTGGAAACCTCTTAGGTGGGGTCCTGCCAGGGCCCCAGAGACCGGGCCTTCTGCCTCCCTTGCCAGGAAGTTGAGACACTTGGGTAAAGACACTGTTCTTTTTAAGTGCTGTACGTTACCAGAAAAACACGCTTTGCTGTGAGAGTGAGGGGCTCCTGGCTGGCTGTCAGTCTTGTCCCTGAGTTTGGACCACTCCTTACTTAAGACACCATACAGCCCCCACGCTCACCTTTTTGAGAATGGCCACATTCTTTCAGGTAGACCGATCTTACAGCCTTTCAGGGTTAAACAGCGGGAGCTCCCCTAGGGTTCCGCCGTGTGCGTTATCCGCTGCCTCCTCGCTGTGTGTGGGGGATAAACATGTGTTTGTACTTAGGTGACTGAGCACAAGGGGCCCCAGTGTCTCAGCCCAGTGTGTGCCAGTCGGTCCGTCCATCTGCGCCCAGATGTCCCTGGAGGCTGGCGTGGTAATTCCTGTCCGACAGCTTGGCTAACCCATAAATAGATTCCCAAACAAACCAGGCTGGGCCTTGCCCTGCTGGAACTCCGGCGGTGGCCCCCAGGGCTGCAGAGGGAGGGGGAAGCCCTGCCTGCCCTCCCCACCCCCCCTCAGGTGCCTTTTTAGAACAAGTCCTGGGGCAAATACAGAAACGCAAGTGCAGCTGCCTCTCGGGCTGCACCCAGGGCCCTTGGCAATGGGCCTGCCTGGCCCTGCCCCTCCCCTTGGGCGCCTGCACCTCCGACAGTGCCCAGGGGCTACGGGGGCTCAGGGTGGGCTGGGCCCTGCCTCTCTCTGCTAAACCCGCCTGCTACCCGGTGGTGTCTGTCCTTGGAGGCCAGTCACATGGCTCCTGAGGGTGAGGCCTTTTGTCTCATTGTGATGTCACCCTCTGCCAGTGTGGGCACCCAGCACTCTGCGGTAGGGGACCACACCCAGCTTCTCGTCCAGGGTGCTGTGTGGCCAGGCTTAGTGGACCTTCACCGAGTGAGAGTGGAGGGCTGTGACCTGGAGGGCATCTCCCCTGGGTGTGTGTGAGTGTGTGAGAATGTGTGTGATGCCACAGGACCCATCAGGGTGGGCACGTTCCAGGATTCCCCAGAAGGTGCAGGGGCAGTGGGGTCGGGCAGCAGGGCTGTGTGCCTCGGGTGCCGTGTGGGGATTTTCCTTCGGCATTTAGAACACTAAACATGTTTCCTCCTAAATTTACGTGAGCTTTTACCTAAGTAGGCCGTCTGCCTTTAGAAGAGACAGAATATGGTAACCCTTTGAGTTGCAGAACATGATTAAATTGAAAACGTCAGAATCTCATCCTGGATACACCAGCTGATGTGGAATTTAGCAGGAAGATGTTGGGCAGGAAGGCCAGCCGGAGGCCCTGGCCTGGGGGTGGACTGAACAGGGCCCCCGGGGAGGCCCAGGGACGGGCACACGTCGCTGCGGCGGCCAGGCTGCACCCTCAGCTGGGCCACCACTTGGGTTTCCTGCGTCCAGAGTCTTGTTGGCTCCGGCTCAGTCACCTTGGTTGACAGCCCCATCGGGATGTCAGCAGAGAGAAGCGGGCAGGTCCTTAAAGGGTATTTGAGAACTGAAAGCCGGGGCGTTGGTCCGAGCAGGTGGAACCGTGAGTGCGGCCCCCTGGGGAAGGGGCACGGGCTGGCCTGGGGGCACCGGGCGTTCAGTGTGATCAGGAGCTGGATTTCGTGCCTCTGCGCAAGGCCCCGTTTCCTGAACTGCGTGCAAGTGTCTGGTGCTGGGGCGCCCGGCCGCCTGCAGGACTTAAAGGATTGAGTGTGATGGGTCGGTGGACGGGTGACTTGGGGCTAGGACTCTCATCTTTAAGGTGTGGAAACTAGCATGCAGCTCAAACACGTGAGTTACTCTTAGCAGATATAAAGGGTAGGACGAAGCCCGTGGGGAGCTGGGAAAGTGTCAGGGGACCATGTTGCCGGTCAGTGCCAGCGGGAACGAGGAGCTTTAGAAGTGGGTGGCCAAGTGTCGGGTGACTGGGGGCCTCCAGGGGCCGGGACAAGCACTTGGGCCACGTGTGGACGTGGGAGACACACGACCCCGGATGGCAGTAGGGAGCTGGGCCACGGGCTCTCCTGCCCGGAGACGTGCTGCTGCTCACCGGGAGCGGGTGGTTCCCGTGGGCACACACTGGCCCGCCCACCCCGCCCCGCCCCGGCCTGTCTTCCCCGCGGTTCACAGGCAGAGGACCTGCCCTGCTCGTGCGTGTGGAAGGTACGCCCTCCCTGAGAGTCTGCTCTGCCCCCCTCCCCGACCCGCAAATAGAGCAGACCGTCTCTTAGCCAGACTGCGCTCCTGCACCTGCCCCGCTGCGCCCTGCTGCTGCTCGGGGAGCAGTGGGCCGAGGAGGGCGTGCTGGAGCCCTTAATGTGCATCTTGGCGTGCAGTGCGGCGCTGCTTCCCCGTGGTGTGCCTGTGGGGCCCTCGCCCGAGCTCTGCTCCAAGGAAGGGAGGGCCCGCGCCTGGCCCCTGCGGCCGGCGCCTCATCCCGGCTGCAGGGCCTCCGCCGACCCCCGTCCACCTGGCTGCAGTCACACCTGGACACCCTCAGACAGATGTCAGTCCAGTGGATGCACGTTCACTCCACGCCCTCAGGACACTGGTTTTTCTTGTACTCCGGGCTTTCAAGAGGACGCTGGGGGCTGTCCTCCACCCTGGGTCGCTGTGGGTGCGGGGGCCAGATTCACCCTCTGCGGAGCCAGCCATGCAGGTGCTGTCAACGGGTCACGGCAGGCGGACACGTCCTTGGTCCTGCAGGTCATCGGGCCAGGCTGTGGGATGTTGGAAGGGCTCTGCGTCCGTCAGGCTGCGGGCGTGAGCAGCAGTTGAGTTCCTCACGCTCTGGAGGCTGGAAGGCTGAGGTCAAGGGGTCAGCATGATTGGTTTTACCTGAGGCCACTTGTGGATGGACAGTTTCTCCCTGTGTCCTCACATGGCCTTTTCTGTGCATGTGCCCTGGTGTCCGTCTTCTGTGAATACCAGGCCAATCGGATTAGGGTCCCTCCGTAATGACCTTAACTTTGTCCCCTGAAAGGCCTACCCTCTCTCTGCATAGGGCCACATGGGAGCCTAGGGCTTCAGTGAATGAATTTGGGGGGACACAGCCCTGACCACAGCCGTGTCCTTCCCTGCCCCTCCGTGTCATCACATGTGATTTCTGAGGATTTGCTGTTGACGCCGCATTGCGGGGTCTCGTTAGCCACTTAGCTGGGGCTTTGTGTGGCCACGCGGGTGGGGGCTGGTCGGCCAGCAACTTCCAGAGCAGACGGACCTGTGGCTTTCCGAACCAGAGCCACACTCGGACTTCCTATTTTAATTGTGACTTATTTTTATAATTAGTTTCACTATTATAAAACGTACGTTACGTTGGATATATTAATTATACCTACCTCATAACTAACCTATATGTTTACACGTTTATCTTAGCTGAGGTTGCAGAGACTAATTTTTATTGGAAAGAGGAATAATGATGAGGTTACTACTTGGTAAAAACTGTGTTTAAAGCAAGGCAATGCTTTAAAAAAAAACAAAATAGATCATCAAAAACAAAACCTGGTTAGAGGGAGAAGCCTAATGAAAAGCGGAAGTGATGGCTGGCTGGGAGGCCACAGCGCCAGCCGCCTCGGGGTTCCCATGGGGCGATGTGGCCTGCGGGCCTGGGGCTTGGCCCCGAAAGGCCATCTGGGAAAAGGGATGGGCTGACCCCCCTCCCCCAATGGGCCGAATCCCTTCCCCACGGCCCCTCTTGGAGCCTGGCACTGATCCCAAGTGTGACCTGGTGTTTACACTGACCCCAAACCCAGCTTTGGACAGTCTGGTGACTCAAACTCTTCGCTCATGTGGACAGTGAGTTTTGAATACTCTTTAAAAGGAGTTTAGATAAAGCATTTTAAAGGTGACGCATACAGTTGGCTCTTGGCCCGAGTCCCATGCCCCCAGATGGTGTCTGCCAAGACCTTCTGTGTTGCGCCCCTCCCCGCACGGGCTCCCTGGAGTGACTTTGAGCTCCTGTTTCCGACACAGAAGGAAGTCCATGGCCGCGGTGGCCCGCCCGGGTCCGCTGCTCCCCCAGCTCCCATGGGAAGCTGCGCTGAGCTCCCAGAACGCGTCTTCCGCGTGTCCCCGTGGGCCCAGGGAGAAGGAAGAGCGTTCCTTGTTGTGAGTGCTCTAACGGAAGACAGCCTCCAGCTGTGAATAGCCTCCAAGTCATGTTCCTTTCTGTGTCTTCCACCAGAGGGACAGTGTGGCATGGCCACCAGTGACCAGATCTTTTAGGTTCAGCCAGTGGCTCTGATGCCGTTTCTTCATGCGAGCTGTCGCTGTGGTTGACGGTCCCCTGCCCTGGGACCCTGTCTGCAGCCGTAGCAACAGGGGCGCCCCACCTTCCGGACAGCAGGATTGTCAGCGCCAAAAACCTTGAAACTGGCACTATACAGTGACAGCCCTTTGCAGATTACGTGACAGGAATTGTGTTAATTAGCTTGCTTTTATGGGTTTAACCCTCACACCAGCTCAGGGATGTAGATGTAACCCCCGATTTCCAGGGCGGAGCCTTGAGATGGGGGCACGAATGGTAAACAGTTCGTCCCCTTCACGCCCACGGGGAGAGCCTAGCGACGCGCTTGGGAAACAAGAATTAGGGGAGAGCGGGCGTGTGGAGCCAGTGAACGTGGAAGCAGCCGCTTAAGCCTGATCTTCGGGAGGTATTTTCTAAAACTTACCAAAAAATCAAGTACGTGAAAAGTACGTAGCTCACTTGGTTGGCGTGCTGCCCCGACAGGCAGGAGGGCCGGTCAGATCTCTGGTCAGGACACGTGGAGGAGGCCGTTGGTCCGCCGCCGAATGTGTGAGCGGCTGGCGTGGCGGTTGGATGTTCCTCTCCGTCCCTTCCCCTCTCTCCAAAGTCGATGAAAACAGCGTATAGAATGTCGCACGGTGACCGTCCAGACGCCCTCAGCCAGCCTCAGCAGTGGCCAGCCCACGGCCCCGCCAGCTACCGGGTCCAGGCAGCAAGTCCTGGCCCCGTGTCACCTCACCCGAAGTATTGCACTGTCTCCAGAAGGTGGAGCTTAAAAAAAAAAATGGGACCACATGGCTGTTATCACGTGCAAACAATGAACAGTTCCTTAACATCAAATAGTTCGTGTCCAGATTTCCAGGGGTCTCAGGAGTGTGTTTTCCCTTCCGTTTGTTTAAAATGAGGTCCGGGTGCGGCGCACCCCGTGCAGGTGGTCGATAACCCCTGCGGAGCATCTTTGGCTCTGCGGGTCCTTCACCACCTGTCTTCCTGCCCATGCAGCAGTTTGAGTAACAAGGCCGGGCTGTGTGTCCTGTAGTGTCCTTGGTCACGATCTGTCGACAGCCTCCCTTTGGAAGTGCCAGGCAGGCTCCCTAGCCTCCTGTGGGGACCCTGGTGGCGGCAGGAGCTTGTTCAGACCCCAGTACTGGTTTTGGGGGGCTGGGCTGCTGCCAGGTGTGGCAGGCCTTTTCCAGGGGACACGGCTGCTGGCCGCCCCTGGTCATAGCGGTCTGGGTCCTGCCTGCGTAGGGGCCGAATGGAGGTTTCGTTAACTCGACCTCGCACTGCTCTCGGGTTGCCCGAGGTCGGCAGGAAGGGAGCCTTTCTTTTCTTCCCCTTGAAGTCTTGTCCTCACCCGGGAAGTGTCACTGCCTGCGCATCCCGGGAAGGGAGCATTTGCTATACGCCCCCCTTTCAGTGCCTGAGACTTGGCCCAGACGGGGGGTGGGACCCCTGAGCCGCTGCTGGAGGGGAGGGTGGGCGCCCTCCCAGCCACCCTCCCCTGTTCTGAGGGGTGTGTCCTGCCCCTGTGTTCGTGCAGTCACAGAGCAGGCTGCGCTGGGTGACCTCAGGGAAGGGACCGCCATGGGTGGCGGTTAGTGGCCAGACTGCCATGGTTTG
Source organism: Noctilio leporinus (assembly GCA_004026585.1). NCBI lineage: Eukaryota > Metazoa > Chordata > Mammalia > Chiroptera > Noctilionidae > Noctilio > Noctilio leporinus. The sequence continues at coordinate 424,679 of PVIW01000616.1, forward strand.
AATGCCCCACTGACGTGCGACTTCAGCAGGCTCCTGCCTGTGTCCCTGGCGCTCCAGTGGCGTGAGGCCCCCGTGGCCGCTGAGTGTTGACCGGGGCGAGTCAGGCATGCGCTGAGCTCAGGGCCTGGCGCCGGGTAGACTCTGCTTAATCCGTGGTCCTTTTACGTGGGTATGAGAAACACCGATGGGCTGCCTTCCTTGTGCACCTTGTCTGGGGGCCGAACCTGCAACCCAGGCGTGTGCCCCGACCAGAGTCAAACCGGTGACCTGTCCCTTTGCGGGACTACACCCAACCCACTGAGTCAACACCGGCCAGGGCTTAATCGATGTTTCTGGTTTGCACTGTGACCGTGGTCTGTTGGGGGCACCCTTGTCAGGTTCCCTCTGGCTGGACTTAGGACTCTGTGGCTTGTGCAACAGACCCTGAAGCTAGGGACACCCACGGACCCTGGTTCTGATTAGAAGTCCTGCTGGACCGCCTGGGTGCTGGCTGGAAATGTAACCTTTTGTCTGGTTTTACTGTTGGATTTGGCAACAAAGTTGCGGGGTGGTTAGGACACTGCAGGGTAAGGGTACACATTTGTATCAAGGCCCCCCGCAGGGGCAGAGGGTCTTGAGCCCATGAGCGGAGATTCTGGAGGGGAGGGGATGCTGTGGACAGCTGGTCACAGCTGCTGGCACCGCCGCGGCGGCGGCTGCCACCCGTGTAAGTGACCCCCCCACCCTGTGGTGCCCCGGAGCCTTCTGCTGGGGGACTGGTGGCTGGACACGCCCCCCTTTTCCTCCCGGTCACAGGAAGCAGGAAAATAGCGCCGTCGCTGACAATGGTGAGAGCTGGCCACTTTCCTGCTGGCTAACCGGGTGTTAAATTCTAGGTAAGCTAATTCCGTGTTCAAATTCTAGTAAGACGACTCTGTTGCCAAGTAGGGCTTTTCATGAAGGAAAAACATGCTTTAAAGTGTGTAGTGTATTCCTTCTCAGTCACCTTAAACTGTCAGGTTGAATTTCTTAAGGTGAGTGGATTGGGCAGGCGTGACATTTAGCAAAGAAAACTGAGATGGATCACTTTTACTTACTTTCCCTTATTTTTGGGTGGTAACTATTTCATGTTGAGTTTGTATTTTATATCGACATCTCCTTGGAAACTTGAGATATTAATGGGATCTTAAGCAAGTGTCTTCCTGACAAGGCAGGGAGAGCCGGGTGTAGAAGGTGGGTAGACTGAACGGAGCTCTTCAGGGTGGCTGGTTTTCAAAGTCAAGGCCACCGGGCCACGTGACCGAAGAGCTGTGTGCCAGCTGCGATGCGCCCAGGAAGCGGCCGTGGGAGGGCGGTCGCCTTGGGCACAGGTGGTCCGGCCCGTGCCCGCCCCCACCCCCGCCCCACCCCGCCCCCGCCCCCGCCCCGGCACCGCCCAGGCATGGCGCTTGCCTCTGCTTAAATTCATCTCCATTTACTTGGAAACTGAGAGTTAGATTTTAATTTTTGCAGAGAGAAAATTATTTGACGATGTAGAACGTTTCTCCTGTAATCCTGCTACATAAAATGATTAGTGTGGGAAAGAAGCCTCATACGAATATGTTAGGGTCGCAAGCAGTCAGTTATTTGGAGAAGAGAAAACCCCCCACAATAGAAGTACAATAAAGTTTTAAGCGGTAGGAGCGTTGCGAGGTTACCATGCCCGCGCCAGAATCACGGAGGCGTCCTGAGGACAGGAATGCAGGCCGGTGTACAAAAGGCCGTGGCTGTCACGAGGTTGGGAAGTTGAGGCGCTTGTAGCTTTTCGAGGCTGAGGATAGTTGTCATGCTTGAGGGACCTGCAGGCTGAGAGGACGCTTACTCGCAAGCCGTGAGCGAGTGTGGGTGAGCGCTGGCGGTGTTTGTGCGGAAAGTAGAGGGCGACCTGCTGGGGGGCGTGAGACCGTGGCTGCCTGTGACAGTTCCCTCTGGGCCGGGACGGCTGCTGGGGGGCTCGCCTGCCTTCTGAGGTGGGAACGCTGCCAGGCTTGGCGTCTTCCGCGGAGCTCTGCCAAGGGCAGTCATCGTTTTTCGTCAGCTCGGTACTTTGTGGTAACAGTGACCGCTAGGAACCGGCCGGGGACAGCAGGTGGCCAGCCCTCTGAAACTGGCGGTGAGGGTGGCGGGCAGGTTGTCGGGAGGGCGGCTGGCCAGGCACGGGTCTCAGTGACGAGGTGTGGCTTGTCATTTACTTAGGTTGACCTGGAGCGAGAAATTATTAGGAGGGGAAGGTACCTGAAAAGTAGCCCTTGTTACCTGTAGACAGGCCACTGCTTTAAACACCCGTCACTTGCACTCATCCTAAGAGTCAAGTAGAGCCGGGAAACCGTGACTGAGCTTGCGGAGGTGCAGTGCAGGTTTTGTGTGTGACTCCAGGTTTCTTGGCCTGCCCCGCACCCGGCGCAGAACAGGGGCTCTGCTGACGAATGAAGCCGCACACCCCGTGTCACACTGAGCGGCATGACTGGAACGTCACCAAACTGCATCTGCCGCACCCGGCACGTGAACGGCTATTTCATGAGCCGCACTTTCGGGTGTGTGAGGTGCTTTAGTTTTCACTCTTCCAAACAACCCAGTGAAGGGTGTTTTCGTGCTCAGTAACCGCACTGAGCACTTCTTTTTGATGTTGGCACAGATGGTTTATTGTCCTGGCAACGTTGTCTTCAATAAAAACGTGTTATTGCGCCTACTCCAGAAAGTTTGTGCCCTCCACTGTGCCCTCCAAGGCGGAGAAGGACCCTCTCCACCCCCGCCCTTGGGCATGGCCTGCTGGAGGGATGCGATGGAGCAGGAGTGGCCTTTCCCAGGCCTCAGGGACAGACTGGCCCCTGCCACTGAGCTTCCCTCCCACAGCACCTGCCCTTCCGTAGGTGTTTGTTTTTTCTATTTTTTTTTTTTTTTTAATATTTTATTCAGAGAGAGAGAGAGAGAGGGGCAGGGAGGAAGCAAGAAGGGGAGAGACGCATCCAAGTATGGTTGTCTTTCACCTGCTTCCAGCTATAGACCTGGCTGGAGACCTGGCTTGCAACCTGGTCATGTGCCCTGGCTGGGAATCGAACCAGCGACCTTCAGGTTCGCAGGCTGGCGCCTTATCCACTGAGCCACCAGCCAGGGCTTACAGGTGGTTTTTTATCTCTTAGGCTTCATGAGGATATTAACATGGCCTTTTGGATTAGGAAGCGTCTGGAGAAGTGTCCTGAGCTCTGGGGAAGTTGCAGCCCTGCGTGTGGGGAGCCTGGGGAGAGGTGGCCGAGGCTGTCATGTTTCTGTCATTGAAAGACTGGCTTTGGGACGTAGCCTGTGTGCCCTGTGTGCATGTAGGTGCTGTGGTGTGTGCTGGCACGCTCAGTGGATCGGCCACTAGGTTTGATCACGGTTTGACTGTTGGCTACTTGATTGTCCTCCGTGCATTTTTCTTTTCCCTCCTGGTCTGCAGTGCCTGCTGCTCCGAGGACTGGGGACCTCCCAGTTCCTTTGCTTGGGAATCTAACCGGGGAGGGGAGGGGAGGGGCCCTACCACCCCTCCAAGGCCTGGAGCGCTTTCTGCTGCACTGTCAGGAAGCCCCTGTGGCCAGCCACGGTTGCCTTGTAGCAATGAGGACAGGATCCTTTGCTGAAAGTGATGGTTTTAAGTCCCATTCAGGGAGCCAGTATTTCTGATCGGACGCTGGAGGCTGCCCTGTGCTGCTGGCTGCTGCAGTCACCACTGTTTAATGAACCTCTGTTGTGGGCCAAGAATTTGATGCACGTTGCCCACTCATAAAATCATTACAAAACCCATGTTACCACGTTATTGTAAAGATGAAGAGACTCAGAGAATGTGAACCTCACGTAAGGCCCTCGGGTGGGGAACGGAGAAGCCAGGTCTGGTGTCCAGGTGTGCCTGACCCCAGAGCCCATGGGTGGAGGTTGAGGTGGCAGGTGCTGCAGAGGTAGGAGCGTGTCCAGGGCACAGGACAGGGGCGCATGGCCAGCATTAGACCCCTCAGCTCCAGGGGCTGGACTCGAGAGCCTTCACATCACAGAAGCTGTGTGCCGGAAGGGAAAGATGAGCCTGTGCACTCAGGTTATTTTCATGCCCGTGTCCCCCTGTCCTGGACTGCGTGTCCCTGCGTGAGCCGCACGCGTTTGCAGGTGAGCCTTGCTTGGGATCACCATGCTCTTCGTGTCCGTCTCTCCCCACCCCCCACCTGTTTGCCATATCGGAAATAGAGGGTGAGGGAGGCAAGCAGGGAGGGGGAGCTGGAGCAGCCTGGAGTCAGGGTCCTGGGCCACCTGCCAGCCCTCCTCCCTGTTTGGGAGGCCGGCACAGAGCTGCGAGGGTGCGGTGATGGCGCTGGGCAACGGCTGTGTGCCCACCTTACTGGGTGTTGGGGCCCGGGCTTGAGAGCACCCGTCCTTCAGGGAGGGTGGGCCGCAGCCTTTCAGGGCTCAGCTTCAGTGCGGCTCTGTGGTCAGGTCGGGCTGGGGCGGCAAGACCCAGCCAGCACCCAGCACCCTGAACCAATGGCCTGGGCAGCCTGCTGTCTCAGCCTCCTGTCTGTAACCAGAGACATTTCTCAGTCGCCATCGCAAGCTTTGAAGTTTCTGTTGAAGAAAGGGTGATAAATGGACCGGAGGTACAGTCCCTGGGGCAGTAAGCCCACCACAGGGCTGCGGGGTGGGGCTGGGGTGTCCCCTGGGGATGCAGATACGCAGAATACGCCTGTGTGGCAACGTGCACAGGAGCCAAGCCCGAGAAGTGGTGCCCCCATGGGACAGGGCACCTGGCAGGGCTTGTCCAGGTTGTAGGCATGCAAACAAGTCAGAGAACAGGGGTGAAGGTGGACCACAAACAATGGGAGTGCAGAAAAGGAATTCGGCACTTTTCCTGAGAACGAGTGTGTTGCACACATAATTCAGGAAACGTGGGAGATTAAAAGAAAAAAATATCCCCTACAATTCTTTCATCTGGAGGCAACTGTTGTTATTTTGGGGTGGTTTTCTGTGTTTTTTTTCTACCGTGGTGCTAGCTGAGGGTTGGTATGTGTCACATAGTTACCTACTTAAGTTTTGTTACAGTGATTTCCCCAAATCCTCACCTTTTCTTCAACAATCTTTTTCAAAAAATCCCCACACGAGGATATATTTAATTGATTGTAGAGAGAGAGGAAGGTGGGGAGTGGGGAGAAACATGGATTGGTTACCTCCCATGTGTGCCCTGATCTGGGATCGAACCTGCAACCTTTTGGTGAATGGAATGATGGGACAGCCACCTGAGCCAAACTAGGGCGCCAACAACGTGTGTGCGCGCGTGGTTGCAGGTAGCTAATGATCTGGGAGTTGAGTCATGACGAACTAGATTTAAAAGATTATTTTTGAGGGCTTCAAGTTGTAAAGAATGTGTAATGGTTTACAACAGGTGACAAGAAGGCCAGGGGCTTCTGCCTCAGCTTACCTGTGGGCAGCCAGGGCCTCGCGCTGCTCCTTTGGGGAGCTAGTCATCGCAGCCGGGGGGTCCCTGGCACTCCTGGGAACAGCCCGGTGTCCCCTCTACCCATCGCCTCTCTTACCAGGTGGCAAACATGGGGTGGTCCTCCCAGGTGTGACTTATCACCTGGTGGCCAGGTGGAGTTTGAAGGGAAGAGAGGCTGCTGTGCTGCTGCCAACCTCAAAAGGGTGTGTGTGTGGCGCCCGCAGGGGGAGAGGGTGGGCGCAGAACCAGTGGGGACCGGTGTCAGGAGCATCAGTAGGGTGTTGGGCAGGCTCTGGAGATTTTGTTTAAAAAGAATGATTTTTTAATCTGCTAATAATAGTTTATTAAAAATCAGAAATGGTCAGGTTCATTAAAAACTACTCTCAAGCCCTGGCTGGTGACATAGCGGATAAGGCACCAGCCTGTGAACCCAAAGGTTGCTGGTTTGATTCCCAGCCAGGGCACATAACCAGGTTGCAAGTCAGGTCTCCAGCCAGGTCCGTAGCTGGAGGCAGGTGAAAGGCAACCACACATTGATGTCTGTCTCCCTCTCTGCCTCTCTCCCTTCCCCTCTCTCTAAAAGTAATAAATAAAATCTAATAATATTGAAACAAAAAAATTCCCACTCTCAGCCACATTCTGATGAAGGAAGTCTTGACTTTCTCCATTTGGGAATTATTGAGGATCCAAATGTTGGTGGCAAGCAGGGAATCAAGCATATTTTAATGGGAAATTATGTAAGAAAGCTCACTGACACTGGCTGGATCCAGCCAGCGCAGCATTGTCTCGGGAAGCACCTGTGACCCCTCCCTCGCTGGTGTGTGGTGTCCTCGGTACCCTGGAATGGGGGTGGGCTGTCAGACCCTAGATACTGGTGCCGTTGTGTGCAAAGGATCACCTCAGAGACGCCCCTCGGGATGTGGGCGAAATGACGTTCTGGCTGAGGTCACGCAGACAAGCGTGCTGACCGCGCCAGCTTGGGACGCCACCAGCCAGCCTTCATCGTGCTTGGTGGCCTTTGTTCTTCTGTTTCTGCTATGGACAGGAATGCTCAGAGGGGCCTTGGAAGGCCGGCCGGGGGACATTGGGTTCCCCTGCGGGAACGTTAGCCCTGACTGACGCCCCGGCCCTCGGCCCAGCTCTGCTCCTTGTCCGGCTGCTGTTCTGTCTCCATAAAACCCACGTCGGTTTCAAGGCCTTCCTGATGGGTGCTTGGAATTGAACTGGATCAGACATCTGTCTAAGCCTGCATGCTCATGTTTGGATTATGCTGCTTAGTGTGTGGGGTCTGCCCACTGTGGGCAGGTGGGCTCTGTCACACCTAGCGTGCCTCATACCTCAGTGGCCTTAGCCAGTGGCATGGGGACAGCGGCAGCATCTCTGTAGAGCCACGCCGGGAAATTGCAGCGCACTTGTCCGTGGTGGTGCCCCTGGCAGCCCCTGCGCCGGTGGGTGCCCAGGGGGCTGGCTGTCTTCCCTGTTTTATATGCATTCTACCCTGTCCCCGGGGGTGCCAGTGGGAAGCAGATGCCAGCCTTGGGGAGCAGCTCGGCAGGCCCCCTCCCTTCCCTGCATGGTTCTCCACCCGCCTTGGCTGGAACTCAGGTGGTGCATCTGCAGACCAAGAGGGACCAGCCACCCAGTGGAGAGGACTTCTGCCCCTTCTATGGTTTCCTGGGGAGCCGAGGCCGCGCCCCTGATTCCCAGACCTGGCAGGAGAGTGCGCACATGGCAGAGGTGACAGGGGCCTCCAGTCTCTCCCGCTTCATTTGCACCATCCGTTTCACCTTGTGCGTGTGCCCACGTGGACTTCCAGGTAGGACCGAGTTCAGGACAAGGAAAGCAAAGCAGCCTATGTGTGATGAGCAGGTGGATGGGGGAGGTGTGAGGGTCACCTGTGCCCACCCTCATCCTGTCAGTTACTCCTAAATATGACTAGAAGTGGGTTGCCCTGGTCCTGTCCTTGTCAAGGGGGTGGGAATTGATTTCAGGATAGCATTTTGGAATGCTATCATGTGCAACAGCACATGAAATGACTGCCTTTCCTCCTGACCCTCCCCTTTCTCTGTCCCACGTGGCGAGCAGTAAGGCATGATGTCCTGGCACGAGGTTTGCTCAAAGACCCTGGGTGAGGCCTCCACCCGCCAGGAGCTCCAGCCCTTTCATGCTCTCTGCTGATGGAGGCTCCCACCTTCATTTCTACAGGGAGGGCTTTCTGCTGCCTTTCACAGAACCTGTAGTTTCCTGCCTTGTAAGTGACCAAGTGCAGCATAGTGAGCTCCAGGTGCTGAACTCGGGGCAGGTTCGATGGGGACAGCCTCCTGCCTCATGCAGGACATGTCTGCATGTCCTGCAGGCTGCGGTCTGCCTTCCAGAACTTTCTCTGAGTTGGGGCTGTGCTGAAGGCCACGGAGGTCTTCCTGGCTCCCAAAGAGCCTCACCTTTAAAGCCTAAGTTGCCAAGTCACGTAGCTTTTCCCCTTGCTGGTGACTTTTACCCTACGGTGAATAAATCATCTCAGTTTTCATTAGTGCAAGTCCTAAGAACATGTCAAGGACAGCTCAGCTATTTAATGTTCTGTGACAGATGGCCCTCCGGGCCCTAGGGGCTGGGTGTTTGCCTCCTTTGTGGCCCTAGCTCATTTGCTGACAGCAGTCACGTGGCCTCGGTGGGTGTGGCCTGCGTGAGTGTTGCACGCCCGTGGGCATCGGTGCCTGCGTGTGTGTGGGTGTATACGTGGGTGCATGTCCTCGTACCTCACATTTGCACCCTGGAGCTTGCCCCGTGCAGCACTGAGCAGACGCGTGCGGGGCGAACCGCACGACCGAGCCCCACCCGGAGGAGGTTTCCCCTGTGTTTCGTGCAGGTGTTGGTGGACTGTGGCAGGTGCTGCAGTGTGGCAGCGTTTCCCAGCGTCGGTGGCTTTGTTTTCCTCCCTGTTCTACTGGTTCTCTCACCTCCCAGAGGACAGCTCGTGGCTCCCTGCTTCTCCACCCTGGGCCCCGCGAGTCTGTTCGTGCACCCACTCCCAGTTCAGCTCCCACGTGCCAGACCCCTGCAGGCACTGGGGGCCCTGGGGGCCCCGGGGGCCCCGAACAAAATAGGCACAAACTCCTGGAGTCAGCACCCATGTGGTAGAAGGGTGTGAACCAAAGGGTTCGGTACAACTCCAGTGAAATGCGCAGCTCATAAAACAGAAGAAGGAGAGGAGAGAGCAGGGAAGGAGTGTGCGGTGGGGGTTGCAGGAGGTGGTGCCGCTGAGGAGGAGCACCTCACTGTACACTTAATGACCCAGGACCCAGAGGAGGGCGAGTGGAAGGATGGAGATACCACATGGGGTGCTCAGAGCTCTGGGCAGAGCCCTGAGGTGGGCGGGGCGGGCGAGCTCGGGGTGAGAGCTGCTGCAGGCTCAGAGGAAGGTGGGCTGGCTGCGTGCTGTCGCCAGGAGCAGGTGGGCTCTGGTGGCTGTTGGGTGGCTGGAAGAGGGTAGCAGTTACAGCCTGGCTCAGGTTCCTTTCTCCCTCCCCGTGACTGGTCACGTGTCACACCGGAGGATCTGAAGACCTCACAGCTCTCTGTATGAAAGCTGTCGGTGATTCTGATGATCGCATCTAATGTCAGTGCTGCTGGACCTGTGGGAGCTTTCAGGGTCAGATTGTTGAACTCTGAATCCAGTCCAGTAGTTACCTCACCAGTTGAGACACAGTTGGCTTTGGGTCACAGACGTTTGAAAGCCAAAGTCACTGAGTGATCTGGGGACTTGCTACTGGATATCACTAGCATTTTGTTCTCGTTGGTTTTTCTTTCCCCTGCTTTTACTTGCATGACATTATGTCAGCCGCTTTTAAAGTTTTGCGTCTTTATCACGAGAAAAACTGGCATGCTTTCCCTACATAGCAGGCCCACGGGCTTTTAAAACAGTTTGTACCATCCACACTCAGTGGTTGCAGGTTAGCGCTTACTTGTGTTTTCTGTACCCCCGATATAGTCATAATTGGTGCACATTCAAGATAAACGCTAAATCTCACCTTATACCCTATTCTTCTAGGATAAATTGAGAACAGCTACAAAGTCTAATCTATATTGTGATGATGGTCAAAAGAAAAAAGGTTTATTGGCTTACTTGAACCCTTTGAGCGTTTATGGTTTTACATATTGGGTGTTCCTGACTTGCATGAACCCTGAGGAAGAAGACGCCTACTAAGAAGGCCTCCTGGCACCAAACTAGGCTCACATTTTTGAAAAATAGAGCCTTGCAGTCATTTCTGCTCAGGGGCTGCTGGCCGTGCAAACCACTTCACACGGGAGCTGCTGCTCGCGAGCCCTTATCAAGCGGTTCCTGGGCTCCTACCTCAACCAATAGGGTAAGACTTTCCCCAGCCAATTGTCGCTGCCCAGCTATATCTCCACTGGCCAATTAGGACGGTGCCTTTTGGACCAATCAAACTGCAGGGATTTGGAGTCCTCATTTGCATGAGGATGAACCAATCAGGGACCAGGGGTGGGACTGTTTGCCTATATAAGTTAGCTCCCCCACGGGTCTGCGGGGCTTGTTGCCTCTTAACTGGTGGGGTTTCTAGGTGGGCGCTGACACCCTACATGAGAGGCTCGCGCGCCCTGGGGAGCAGGGCGGGGCTGCCCAGCCACCGACGACCTGGCTCAGATGTGTGGCGTCACAGGTGGGCTGTCTGCACGGAGTAGTTTGTTTCCTTTCTCACTGCACCCGAAGTTGGGGATCCGGGTTGGTGTTGAATCGATGCCAAGGCCCGTTGGTGGACAGGTAATGTAAAATCTGAACCCAGGGAAGGAACAAGACCTCCCGTGGAAGCATGTTGCGCCTGGTTTTTATTTGGTAAGCGTTGCTCAACCCCAGGACACGATGGGCCCTGCGAACGGGCGGGTCTGTCTCCCAGGCCTGGGGGGAGGAGCTGCAGGTGTGTGCCCGCCTGCGCACCCCTGCACAGAGGCAGCTGCTGAGCCCGGGGGCCGCATTCTCTGGAAGGTGCTCTCGGCCCGGGTTCTGCCGGCCTTGTTGTCACGTGGACGAGTGCGCGGGGCGGACGGTCAGCTAGATCCCCTGTGGGAGCCTCCTTGGTCCAGACTGGGCCCTCGGGCCCCCTCGTCTGGCTTTGTCTCTGACCTCCTCATCCCATGGTCCTCTCCTCTGACGCCTCTTTCTTGGAGGGGACATTTTTGAGGCGTGTCATCCAAGACATGGCCTTGCGTCGCAGAGCAGGATGGATACCCAGCAGGGGAGAGTTACGTTATCGTAGGAAAAACACGAGGAAAGATGTTTTTAAAGCTTGCTGCTCCCTTATTACGGCGTTAAAGTGCCATTTTTTAAAAGTGGGAAACTTTTCTGAACCTGCTGCAATTTGATTATAGCATTTTAAACCATTTTTCCCAGCGGGGAGGCAGAAAGACTTGGTTGTGTCTCGTTGACAATTTTTTAAGTCGTTTATTGTTCACAGCAAGTGGAACAGCGTTTTTACGTATGAACTTGGGGATGTTGTAAGCAAACACTGGGGATTTTTACGTATGAACTTGCGGATGTTGTAAGCAAACACTGGGGACCAGAGCACCCACCTGCCTGCTCCCTGCTGAACGGGGTGCTTGTTCTGTCTGGAAGACCCTGGCACAGGGTCCCATTGCACCCATGACCTGCCCTGTGAACTTGCTCCCAGGAGAGTGTGCCAGGAAGGCCCCTCTGGAGGAAATTGCTCTACACGAGATGGTCTCTGCTACCCGGTAATGCTGGGAGCACAGAGCCTGGATAAGTGCTTTGGGATCTAAAAATGTGCCTCTTTGTTGAGTGGTTATGTTTTGCGTTGCACGTCCATTTGAGGTTTTTTCCTCCACACTCCTTGCTGCGTCTCCTCCCTGGTGCCAGGGCGCACGGCTTGCCCAGTGGCCCCGCAGGCCCCGAGACGTGGGCAGAGGCAACAAAGTAGGTCCTGTTCTCTCAGTGCACCTTCTGTGGGCCCCTTGCCTCTGTGGGGAGAAGCTGAGGTTCCAGGTGCTTCAGAGAGGGTGAGGCTGAGGCCTTTGGAGGCATGTGTTCCTCCTGGATGCCCACGTTGGGGATGTGAGAGACGTTGGACAGGAGCGAAAATGCATAGCAACCAGACAGGTTTAGATTTCCTTTCTAATGGAGTTTTGGGTGTAGGAAATTAAGCCCAAAGTCTGGACAAGGAAGCGCCCAGTGTCTGCACCTGGGCACCGGCCTGGATCTTCTGTTCAGGCTGAAAGGGCTGTGGAACTCAGCCTGGCCCAGAGAGCCACCTGTGGCCTGACGGACCCCCCCCCCCCCCCCCCCCGCAGGGTCCCCAGGGGGTGAGTGGGTCGGGACAGAAGGAAAGGAAACTTGGCGCTCCTTCTCCATTCCTTTCTCTCCTTTTGTTGAGGAGAGAGCATTTTTATTTAATAAGGTCAAAAAGAGGGAAGAGCCTGGGTATTAGGAAAACAAAAGTGTTTTTCAAGACTCCAGACAGCTTCTGCTTACTCTGCTTCGTTTGGAGGGGAGTAGGAGACTGGAGAAAACCGCTTCAAATCTTACGGTGTCTGAGGGGGAGACCATGAGCAAATCTGGGATGGATTCAGTTGGGATAAGAGGAGGAAAGTACAGGGGAATACAGAGTTTTCTGTGAAGATGGTAGGTGGTGTCCCACAGCTGGACAGTATAAAAGCAAGCAGCTCAGGGCTGGCAAATCAACTCCATGGAGCAGTCAGAGAAATTTGGTACTTTGGGGACAGAGGATTGAAAAGGAGCAGGTTCAGAAGGATGTTTGTAGTCATTTTTACCCTGCATGGTTCTGTACGTGGTCATTCAATAGCTTGAGCAGAGTCTAGATAGACACAAATGTGAAGAGAATTTAGTTAAAAAATATACTTTCACCCTGGCTGGTGTGGCTTGGTGGATTGAGCACTGTCCTGTCCTGCAAACCAAAGGGTCGCTGGTTCGATTCCCAATCAGGGCACATGCCTGGGTTGCAGGCCAGGTCCCCGGTTGAGGGTCCACAAGATTAAACCACACACAAATGTTTCTCCCCCTCTTTCTCCCTCCCTCTGTAAGGGTAAATCAATAAAATCTTAAAAAAAAACAAAAAAAACTTTCTCATGGTTAAAAAAAGGAGTTTACATTTCAAAAGTAATACATTTTTTGGAATATTCTAGAAATTCCCTGTTTGCACAGAAGCTTGCATCTTCTGTGTAGCTGACCCCGTTACACACAGCTATTCCGTTGGACCGCAGCTGTTGGGCAGGGTCCAGCACCAGGAGTCGTAGATTCACCTGAAGCAGGGGCAATGAACGGTGACAAGCGCAGGGTGGGGGGTGATTGCTGGATGCCAGCGGCCTCCCCCAGCTCTCCCCCAGCTGGCTACTGTCCTAAGTCTTCCCCTTACTATTCCCTTTCCTTCATGTCCAGTTTTGCCACTTAGACTCACTAAAATACATACTGCTCACATCTGCCTGTTTTGGTAAACTGTACGTACGTGTAATTTATCTGTATGGCTTGCTTTTTGGGGTCAACATCACTTTTACTGTTTGTGATACTGCAGGTAGCTGTGGGGTTGCCTGTTTACTGCTGTGTAGTATTCCATTTTACGAGTCACACGCATGCACCATTGTGGCTCTGTCTTACTCTTTCCAGTGGCTGCATCTTTTTTTTTTTTTCCTTTCTGACTGTGCAGTTATCTGACATTTTACATGGATACGGACCCGGGTATTCTTGGTGGAAGCAGTTACTGCCTTTAGGCTGGAGCTAGTTACAGGTCTTTTGTCTTTTGGCTTCATTTCTTACAACCGCTCTTCAGAGCAAGACCCAGGGAGCAAAGTGCAGTTCAAACATTGGTCCCCAAAGGCCAGTTGTCCGAGCGCCCGAGGTCCGGTGTTGGGAGCCAGCGCACAGGAATCCGTTCTGAGGGCCAGGGCTGGGGTCACGGCCTTAGCCTCAGGCAGGCCTTCTTTGTGTAGACGTAGGGAGTGGAACTGAGCGGAACTGAACCCTTACGTGAAAAGGAAGCAATTGATGGAGCATGTTTCCTTCTGTGGTCTTGGCAGGGCTGTCTCTGTCAGACCAGAAGTGCTCATCAGCTCCCAGCCACCACTGAAGAGGAAAATCGCATTTTCTTTCGGATAAGCCTCATCAGTGGTTTAAAAGGAAAAATCTAGCAATACCAAGGAAAACCCACATTTGTGCATCTTCTGTATCCACTTGACACAAATGCTTGAGTTTGATGTGTCATTCAGATCTTTTAAAAATGCTTACAAAACTATACAAGGTATAGCCTTAAAAAGGAAGTGGAATTTTTGAGGCTTTGGAAATGCAGGCTGGCACGTTTGCCTTATCTGTGCGTACACCGTCCATGTTGGCTGATGCGGGCGAGAATCACGGCACTTCTGCACCTGGGCTGCTGCACGCGTCTCCTGACCAAACGAGCTGCTCCTCCTCGGTAACCCCTGGCCTCTGACCCTTCATCCAGTCCTACCTTCTGCTCTGCTGGCCTCCCTGACAACCCCTGACGTCCCAATAGTGGCCCAGGTGGCTTTTTTCTTTTTTTTTCTTTTTTTTAAGATTTTATTTCATTATTTTTAGAAAGAGGTGAAGGGAGAGAGGCAGAGAGGGAACAATATATTAATGTACGGTTGCCTTTCACCTGCCTCCAGCTACGAACCTGGCTGGAGACCTGGCTTGCAACCTGGTTATGTGGCCTGTCTGGAGTCACTCTGCTTTTAAATTAATGACAAAAAAAAATTAATGAGAACATCATAAAGGTACTTCAGGAGAGCAAGACTGGGTCAGTCTGAACACGGGGTCACAAAACATGTTTGGCCTACTGTTTGGAAAGTGAGTGAAGCTCTGACAGAAAGCCATAGCGGTGAGGAAGAAAATGGAGCGGCCAGCCTGGTAGACATCCTAAGCTATCAAGAACCACCAAACTCACCCTACCTGAGGTCAGGGCCCCTTG